>BSBK01004294.1:215000-317924 GCA_027943335.1 Chamaecyparis obtusa | reverse complement strand
CCATTATGGAAAATTATGAGGATCCCATTTTCTTCATGGTGGATATAGATCAATGCTTGATGGAAGCACTTGAGCCTAGAATCTCTTAGACCATGCCCATGGGGTATGAAGTAGATGAGAATATTCTTTATATTATGCTCAAAATTTGTGAGAAAGACAATTGATTATACTAAGGATATTTTTGGTACATTCAAGGAGAAAAATTAGAAAGTGCATTTAGAGGTGAATAGACTTGATAGAAAAGGTAAGGTTTGGAAAGAAGTGGAGAATCTAGTAGAAAGTATGGGAATACTAGTGCAGAATGTGAGAGAGGAAAGGAAGAGGAACATGGCATAAAAAGGAAAACCAATTGATAGAGGAATCACTACTAGTGATTATTCATCAATTCCAAGATAGATAAGAATCTTTGCACCATCTACTAGTCTACCTAAGACAATGAGTCCCCAAGTAGCAACAACAAGATAAACCATTTGGGGAAGAGGCAAAAAGAGTAAAGGTGAAGGGTACAAGGAAGTACACACTACTGTAAAGGATGATGATGAGGCTATATAGTCTAATGATGTGGTGAAAGAAATAAATTCCAAAGACTAACAAAAGTAGCAAAAGTTTCAAAGTCAAATCCATCTAATGAAGAACAAGTAAGAAAGAAGATGAAACTTGAATCTAATAAGCCTCATATGTTAGTCCATAAAATTGAAAAGATTTAATTATTCATGATAACATAGGGTCACTTTAAAAATTATTTGACAAGATTAATAATGATGGTAAGAGAGTTCTTGAAGAGGCCACAATAAAGTATTTAAACAAATATAATAGGGCACTTGTTGAAATATGTCTGGTATCACTAAAGAATTATATGATATTTTGGAAATGAGAAGAATGAATGCTAAAGATGGTGATAGAAAAATAAGAGAGAATTTATTAATCAATCTTCATCCTGCTATATATTTGGATGAAATGATCCATATTATTAAAGAGGCTGAAAATGAATTCAAAAGTAAAACAAGGATTAACAAATTAATGATTGGGAAAACTGATGAAATTGTAAAGGAGACAAAAAAATTTCTAAAGGAGGTCCTGCTAAAGAGAAGATTTGATATTGAATCTAAAGGATCGCATGATGATGTTGATGCATCTACTCCTAAAGTGTGACAGTTTTGGATGGATGTTTCCACTCCTTCAAAAGGTAAATGTGCAAAACAAAAAAATAAAAACAAAGTTATAGAAGAGTTGAGTAAAAATGAAGGATACAACAGGTAAAGGAGAGAAATATATAGTAAAGGATACAATTGAGGATACAAATCTTCCAAATCAAACACTTTTAATGGAGGTAGGAATAGAAAAAGTGACTGATGAAAAGGTGGCAAAGATAAAATCTAAGGTAGTAGAAATTGTTGAAGTAGTGAAGGAGTTCCTAGAAGAAGATAAATTGGAACTGGATGATCCAGAACTAATCAAAGGGCCTATTAATCTAGAATCTGTCTCCATTTCAAAAAATGAATCTTCCTTCATTTGCATAAGAAAAGGTAGGGGAAGAAGTTTTGAAAACTCATATTGAGGATAATGAGCTTTTGAGTCTTGTTGTTACCATAACTGATATCAATGTTGTTCGAGATTGATTATCTGATGGAGATGATGATGAAGACCGACCAAGATGAGAGGAACACATGATGGTAGAAAGGTTAGATCAGTTATAGTCTTGTCATTGATCTCAAGAAATTGATTTTTGATTCATTTTTTTGTTTCCATATCATTCGCTAATGACATAAGATGAATGAGTTAAGGAGAAGAAGAAATGAGAAGTGGAGAAGTTGAAGAACTTAAATGGGAAACTGATACAGATTAGACAATGATTTGATTATGTTGATATGATTATTTTCTACCTAACATATGAGTATGTTAAGTTAGTAAAGTATGGTGATGAACTTTTGAGAATCCGGTAAGTTAAGTTGTTTTGGCTACCGAGATGGAAAAGTCACTAGTTAAGGTAAAGATAAAAAGATAGGTCACTCGATAAAGAAGAAAGGTTTAGGCATCGAGCAATGTAACCAAAATTCTAATCAATGATACCGAGCAAGGAACAATATTAAATAAGGATGGAATAAACATTTAATTATTACCTATGATGAGCTAGAAGATCGTGATGATGAGGAAATTTAGTTACATGAGATCTACGGATAGGAAAATTCAATGTGAATATGTACGGAAAGATCTATGCAGAGAAAGAGATGGAACAAGTTTTTATAAAAATTTCAAGTTCCTAGGTGAAAAGAAGATGTGTTACCAAGATCTAGATTTGATTTATAATTAATTGAACAGTCAAGATTGATTAAAGGAAAATGTAATAGATGAGATTAAGAGGTAAAAGATGCCTATATAAGGGATGATCTTATATGGACAAATGGCTGGTAAACTAAATAGTTCAAGGGTTATCGACTATTGTAGAGAAGAAGGAAAAAAAAGACTCTAAGTCGAAAAAGAAGGATTTGATGAAGTGTTGATGTCAGTGGATGATAAAGAATTGAAGTGAAGACGTAAGAGTGCACAAGGATTTGATTGAGAAAAGATAGTTACAAATTAACAAGTAAATTTTATTATTATTTCTTACTAGCATTTGTAATAGATAAATCTATTAACATAGTGGACTTAATAGTCTTATTGTAAAATCCTTGAGAAAGGTGATATTCTAAAGAGTGTTTAAAGCCCTAACAAGCTGAAGATCCTAAAAAATCTAAGGTAAATCCCTTAACTGGGTCACACCTAATAGTGCATTTTGTAATCTTTAATGACATTGGCTCTTAGTCATGTATGTGATGGAATAGGGACCTCAAATCCAACTACACATGAAACATGGTCATTACTCACATGATCGAATTATGAGAGAGACTATGAATTACTCAATCTGAAATTCATGGTGATGCAACTTGTTGCCTCCTGTGTAGATGGGGTGTTTAATTTCTCTCAAATTGGAGAGCCAACAACCATAAGACTAATTATACAATGGCGGATTTTCAAAATCCATGAAGATAAACAAACTAAAATTGAACTAAATGAATGCAATTTAATCTAAGATACTTTGAAATAAATATGATACTAATCTAGAATAGCTTTGAAGGAAATATGAAATTTAAATTACTCTAAAGAACTTGAAAGTAGAAATGATATTAAGCTATGAAAAATTAAGAAAATTAATTCTAAAATGAGGTGCAATATTAAGCTAAAATGAGAAAATTATACTAATGCAATAAAAGATTTGAATTGATAAAATTGAGACACAAAAATACTATAGTTTAGTTACTCTCAACAATTGCTTCCTTTGAATGAAGAAATGAGGTTCATTAAATAGAAAAGCTCAAGAAGAGAATGAAAGGGTTCTTGATTTGAAACTCCTGACCCTTCATTTCCATTTGAGACAAAAATGCATTGAATTACTTAATTAAAAGAATGGAATTTGCCACATAGGGGACTTTTCGAATATCTTGAATTATTAATTCAAAAATGAGTGTCCATTCAAATAACAAGTAATTATTAATTCCTTTTTTATGGGTAATTAGCTAAAGGGGGTAGATTTTTATTTAATTCCAAGTACTTAGGACTTTAGGATTAAATTAATTTATCATAGGGGTAATTTAGCTAATAAAAGTCAAAGACTTTAGGAATTAATTTTAATATTTGATTAATGCAATTAGGGTTTTTGAAATTGACATCAAGTCGAATTAAGTCAAGTAGGAGAGAGGAAATTGCTTAGGTAACTAGGACTTTGGAGATGTAAAATTGATGAAAATGCACCAAAATTGACTGAATTTAATAGGTGCCAATTTTAGGGTATTACATTTGCCCCTCTTTGAATTGATGTGTGAATAGCGCATTGATTCAAAGAATAGTCTGAAGTGATAGATGACAAGAAATTTGGGAGTCTAGGTTAGGTTGCCAAGACACCGAACAGATCAAAGCATGATTTTCCAAAGTCTAAGTTAGATTGTGAAGACAATGGTCTTGAGAGAAGACAAGAATCAGGGTTAGGTTGCCCCAATGCCCAGAATGAGATTCAGATGCAAACTTAGGACTGTCTCCAGAATTAGGGTTAGATTGCCCCAATATGAAGCTTAGCCCTCTGAGACCCGAGTTAGATTTCCCAAATAATGGTCTAAGAGAGATTTCGAGAGCCATCTCCACAATGAAGCTTGACTCCCAAGAATTAGGGTCAGATTGCCCCAATACCTAAAAGATTTTGAGAACCATCTCCAGAATGAAGTTTGATCCTCGTGGATCTGAGTTAGATTGCTTAGATACCTAAAAGATAGATGACTAGATAGCAAGATATGAGGCACCAAGATGCCCCTAGCAATGAGAACTGATGATTCAGATCAGACTGATTCAAGAATTGGTTCGGCAAGATTCAAATGATGCAATCATCATACCCCCTCAGGAGTGAAATTGAAAGATGACATATCATAAGGATGATTAACAACAAGAGGTTGCAGAGCAGAGGCAATTAGACTAGATTTGAGAAGCTACAAAAGAAAATCAGAGGAAAGCAAAGGTCTTGTTGACCAAGTTTGACCATGGTTGACTAGATTTGACTAGAGTTGACCTTGATGAAAAGAGAAATGATCTTGAGAACATGATGCAAAGATGAGGGTCTGGTAGGAAGATGATGCCAGAAGGCTAATTGTAGAAGCGTTCGATCCCAAAGGGTCTCAGAATTTTAAAACACAATTTCGAGCTATCTAGAGATGTCAAATTTTGATTTTGATCCCAAAAAATTGTGCAATCATGATGAAACTGGGATAGAAGATGAGAACCTTTGATGAAGAGATAAGAGAGGACCAAACACTATCTCAATGCAATCCTAGAATGAAAATGCAAGCCCTAGGACTTGGTTGTTGGACTCACTGTATTTATCATCATCGAGTTCGTTTAAGCACCAGATGATCACAAGATGCCATACAATATTCACTAATATTGCAATCATGAGAATATGAATATGACATAAGTCTTAGATTTTTTGGAAGGAGGTGTAAGCATTAAGGCATAAGAATCCAGAATGACCTGAACACCTATTCCTTTTGATTTAGCAAGTTAACATAAGCATCAAAGCACGATTGCTAGAATGACCTGAATGTTGCTTGCAAACAAACACACTAGACATGTGAGAGTTCCTTCTTTTGCTAAAGAGTGCTTGTAGTGACCCTTACATTCACTTAGCAAGATGAGCATTAGCAATTTTACTTGTAGTAGAAAGAAGTCACTCAAAATAAACAAGCAAAAGAACCAACCTCACCAAAGCATCCATATAAAAGGAGTAGAGGTATGCATGGTCATCCAATATGAGATGAAGGCTCTTATAGATGGACACCCCTCTTAGATAGATTCTTTGGATCATTGGAACTAAACTAGCAAACATAAAGCAAAGGAAAGATCGTGCCCCTAGTCTTCGTATTTCTCAGTCAAGAAAGACATCTTAGATTCACTCGAGGAGAAATGATAAAGAAAAAAAACAAACAAGAAAAGGAAAAGCTCAGCATGCTTCAAAGGAACACAAAATTAGTTTTCAATTTTAGTTTATGTTTGTGTTCAAGCTGATTGAAGTTGAATCGGAAGAAAACAACATTCGGAGTCTCGACGGGATAGCGACAGCACGCAGACGTAGTGAGAACCACTGGTGACCATCATGAGAGATGAAGTCTCAAGAAAATATCAGAGTGTGGACCAAGTATCAGTGGGTGAACATAGTGAGAAACACTGGTGATTGATACAAGGAAGATTCTCAAAAGAGAGAATAAAATGTGAACAAAACATTAGCAGGCAGACGCAATGAGAACCACCGGTGACTGATACAAGGAAGATTCTCAAAAGAGAGAATAAAACGTGAGTGAAGCATCAGTAGGTAGATGTAGTGAGAACCAGTGGTGACCGATGTAAGGAATAGATCACAAAAGAGAGAGGTTCAAATGAAAGCTAAGTATCAGTAGGTAGGCACAGTGAGAACCACTAGTGACTGATGCACAAACAAAAACTCCTGAAAGTGATAGGACAATGTCCCTTAGACCAAGAAGGTGCCCCCAAGTATGAACCAGTTCCAATCCATGAAGAGTTGAGGAAAATCCCAAAGACAACTGAAGGCAAGAGCATGAGCTAGAAAACCAAAGTAGGAAATGAACTAAGAGCAGGAAACAAACTAAAGCAAGAAAGTGGGAAAGAAAACTAAAGCAGGAAAGAAAAGAGACTAAAGCGAGAAAGTAAGAGGCAAGTGATACTGAGATGAGATGTAGCTTCAAGAAAAAAGAGGAACTTGTTTACTAGGTTTTCACCATCTCAGCAAAGATTCTATTTTTGCTACCATGACGCCCGTTTACCAGGTTTTCATCAATGGCACATTTTTCTTCTTTTTCAATTTTTTTTGTACTTTTCTCTTCTTTTTTTTTTTTTTTTGTCTTTTGAATATTTCATTTTTTTTGTATTTTTTATCTTTTCACTTTTTTTTGTATTTTTTCAATTTTCTATTTTTTTTATTATTATCAAGGCGCCTGTTTACCAGGTTTTCACCAAGATAATAGATACATCAAAGCGCCTGTTTACCAGGTTTTCACTAAGATGATCATTTTTTCAGGACATTTTGCAATTTTTATGATTTTTGCAATATATCATTTTTTGGGATTTTTTTAGGACCAACAAATATGTACATGAGCATGCTGAGGATGTCTCAACTGTAGAACTTCTTCAAATGAAGAGTGTTGATAGGCTCTTTGAGTTTCTCTCCTTCAGTTGCAATCTCTAAGAATACAGTATCTTATAGTAGTAGTCAGCTGAGAAGTTGTAGAATCAAAACCAGTAGTAGCCAACTATTGAGAGATCCATGGTCAAGGAAAGATCATTGAAGTGAGACCCATAAATATCCTTATGAATGCATCTTAACTCTTTGTTAGATTTCCCATGCTCTAAATTCTTAGGAAAAGTACATTCTAGATTTCTCTTAATCATGTCATTAGAAATGAGGAGATGCTGATATACACTTTGGGAAAAGGCAAGATGGAGTGAAGAGGGTAAAGTATGAGAGGCAAGGATGATGAAATGGAGGGAAGTATGAGAATTTTGGAAGCTCGAATGACAACTTTGATTTTCCTTTTCTTTTTGGAATCCACATAGCTTTGATTTTTATTTTTTCTTCTTTATGTTGAGTTGCTTTTAATGACAATGCCTGTAAGATGGATTTCGAGATCCATTTTTTATTTTATTTTCTGGCTTTTGATTGTCTTCTTCTTTTTGAGGACCTTTGTGGTCTTTTGAACACCTCTATTTCTTTTCTTTCTTTGTAGTCACATGTCAATTAGATGGGACATGGTGACCTTGAGATATAAGTGGATTCTCATTATTTTTGTTTTTATATTTCACATCCAAGTTACTTCCAAAAGACTCGAGAATGGTGGATGAAAGAAGTTTATATGACTAGTTTAGGTGGAGAGGTGGAAATTGAAGTGGGAAAGCCACTTATCCTAGGGGGAAAGGGGGAAGAGAATTCAATGGGATGGGCTCAAGTGCAAAGATATCAGCATCATCCTCATCATTCATGAGTGAATCAAATAGATCAAGAAAGTCATCTTCCATAGAATGTTGTCAATTGTGAGTTGTCTTAGAAGATTCAAATAAGTTTGGAGGAATATTATGTGAGCCTAACCAAGATGACCTATTTTGAGAATTAGGTCCCCTTTCAGGTGGTAAGAGAGCACGAAGATTCCATGAGACTATAACAGGATGGGGTCTTACATACCCATGATTTGTTGGAGTAGTGGAAGTATAACTTGGAGTAAATGGCCTAGGAGCCATAGGAATGATCTCCACAAGAGGGTGGAAAGGATCATCATCAGTTTCTTGATCTAGAGGATTAGAACTTCCTCCTCTTTTAGAGTTGGTAGGACCAGCATCTTTGTGTACAACATCAACTAGTATTTTTGTAGTAGCATCTGATACGGAGTCCCATTCATATTCCTTTGAGTTCATTTCACAGTAGTGACACTGTTTGATGTAATCAGCTAGAGATATAGTAGGCGGAATATCCTTTTTATTGCTATCATCTATCACAGGAAGTGTTTCTTCAACAACAAGATCTTTCTCAGTAGAAGAAGTTGATTAATCTAGAATAGGCATACCCTGAGGCATACCCAAGATAAGGGAGACATCATCTATCTACTCCCATTCCATATGTGTGCCATTAGAGTTAGCAGTAGTAGAAGTCTATTCAGTAAAGTGGATAAAATCCTCTTGGTGAGGACCAGGATCATGTTCTTGAGCCACTTGAGAAGGTAGATAGGACTCTCCTTGGTAGCCAAGATCAAGATGTTGAATATTCAAGGATCTTTCATGTGTCATCAGCTGGAACTTTGTGTCTTCATTATATGAATCCTTGTATGAGTGAAAGTTGTAGCTAGGTTGGTCAAGCTCATGACCCTGATATCCAATACCAAATCTATCTTTAGAGGGCCTGTCATAGGAGTGCAAAGATGGAGGAAGAGCTATTAGTGACAAGATGGACCCCATCTGATATTCCCCCATGCCAATATCTTTGATCTGTAGGGTCTTTTCTATCTCTTTGAGTTTAGCATTATAAAATTTTGTAAATTCCTCATTGGTCAGAGCAAGGCTATCACTAGATTCTAGGAGCATATTGCAAGTGAGCAGGGGAGCATTATGGCTCAAGGAATGATCATCTTCTTCAGAGAAGGCCAAGTGATGAGGTGAGATCGAATGACCCACCATAGATTGAAATTGATCAAGATCGAGATCTTTGGGGATGTTTGCCTTGGTGAGGGCTTTATCCATAGATAGTTTTGGTTTGAATGTCGAAGGCTTGGGATGTTTGAGAACAATCTTTGCATAGGATCAAGTGATAGCATTCACACAAGCTAGAGAACATGTGGGGTTACAAGAGGGAGGTGCATGGCCTTGCAAGACAAATGGAGTTTTGGGTTTAGGAGCATCCTGGCTCCCCGGAGAAATGATCATGTCATAGTATTCAACATCAACAAGTTCAATCTCATTGGTGACAATGTCACTAGTATCGTATGTATAGTTGACCACATTGTTGGTACCTTTAGACTTGGATAATTCACTTTTCCCATGAGGAGGAAAGGAGTCTTTAAATTCTTGATGATTTTAATTCCTATTATGGTTCTGCATCAAAGTCCTATAAACCACATTGAGAGGTTCTCCCAAGGAAGTGGAGCAACACTCAAGTTGAGAGAGCCAAGGTTTGTTTCTAGAAAATCTTGAAGGTGGTTGAGTTTCCATCATATCCTTCTTAGTGGCTTTGATCATTTTTATGCTAGAGCTGAGATTAAAGATAGACTTTGAGGGTTTTGGCATCACATTGTCAACAACCCCATCATTCATAACATCTATGTTTCTATTGAAAAACTTATCCTTATCCCTATTCGAGGGAGAAGGTCATTACTTGTTGTCTTTGTTTAAAGTCAATCCTCCCTTATTGATCATAAAGGCCTCTATCCTCACAACTCACCCAATCATATTGTCAAAAGTGAGGGGACCTTGTAATCATACTCGGTATCCAAAATTTGGGACAAGATTGTCCAAGAAGATATCGAGCTTTTTAGACTTGGGTAATTCATGCAGATACTTCATGCATAGTTGTCTCCATCTTTGGAGAAATGTTAGCAGAGGCTCCCCTTGTTGCTATTTCAAATCACACAGGTCCCAGATGTTGACCAAATGTTGAATATTGTGGGATTGATCATAATTCTTTTCATTTCGAGACTGACCATGACCTTGGTCATTTGGAGATTACTCATGACTATCACTGAATTTACCTCCCCCCGGGAAGTGGAATGGATCTCCCATCTTGTTGGTAGTATTCTCACTAATACATTTGGGGGCATTTTGCGATGGCTATGTGTCACAATTGCGACGGCTATGTGTCGCAATAGCAACACCCATAGACGTCGCTATTTTTTAGTCACAAATTGCGACGTCTATGGGTAGCCGTCGCAATTGCGAAGC
This sequence comes from Chamaecyparis obtusa, assembly GCA_027943335.1. NCBI lineage: Eukaryota > Viridiplantae > Streptophyta > Pinopsida > Cupressales > Cupressaceae > Chamaecyparis > Chamaecyparis obtusa. The sequence goes on along the minus strand of BSBK01004294.1, from coordinate 307,910 downwards.
CCTCCCGTCGCAATGTCGCTAAGATTTGTTAGCGGCATGGGCGTCGCCCCCCCCGTCGCATGGCTTCAGAGGGCCGTCGCAATTGCGACGGGCACCTGCATCGCATTACGACGGGCTCCCGTCGCAATTGCGACACCCGTGGGTGGATTAAAAAAATAAAATTATTTAATACATTTCTAATGAACCACATTAATGCTTTTTTATTTCAACAAATGAGGACAGCCACTGTAAAGACAACATGATAATGTACACTCACTGTAAGGATAGTCACAAATGAGGACATCTCACAGTGACTGTCCCTTGTGTAATTGCCACTTGAATGTATTGCTATTCAGCCACATTAATGCTTTTCTTCTTCAACAAATGAGGATAGTCACTGTAAAGACAACATGATAATGTACACTCACAGTGAGTGTACATTATCATGTTGTCTTTACAGTGACTATCCTCATTTGTTGAAGAAGAAAAGCATTAATGTGGCTGAATAGCAATACATTCAAGTGGCAATTACACAAGGGACAGTCACTGTGAGATGTCCTCATTTGTGACTGTCCTTACAGTGAGTGTACATTATCATGTTGTCTTTACAGTGAGTGTACATTATCATGTTGTCTTTACAGTGAGTGTACATTATCATGTTGTCTTTACAGTGTCAATATATGCATTATTACTTAAACTGAAGAGTACTCTAAATAATATGTCATTGTGGAGTTCTAATTGATTCCAATTTGATATACGCTTGTTCTACTTATGTATCTAGCATCATGTAAGAAAAGTTGATGCTTTTAAAATAGATTCATTTAGCCATGAAATGCTTGTGCATGTTACATACAAGATTCCAAGGCCCAAAACTGATTACTCATTATAATTCATGTACAGAATGATAATCAACCACAACGAGGCATGCGTAGGCACTGCTTGGATTTTGAGGCATCAGAAGCTCGTAGAAGAAACTTGACCAATGGCTCATGGAATGCAACAAACTTATTGCCTAAAATAGGAGCATTGGTAACCACAGATGATGGTTCTGAAAAGAACACTTCACCATCAATGTCACGTGAGGGAACTACAATTTCTGATGGCAAGCAACTTGTAGTATATAAGAGAGATGCAGGTACAGATGCTGGGAGAAGTTCCCAATCTTTATCTATTGGACAGTTTTCATCTGCAAAATAGATTATAAAAACATGAAAATATATCAGAGATGTTTGATATTGATACAAAACAACACAGATTCATTTCTTCGTACACCTATATATCATAAAAATCCTTGCACACTTCGAAAAATTGTATTGGCTTTTACTTACTCAAAAGTAATTTACATAAAGCAGTCATTTGATTAACATGGATCCTAATATTCACAAGCACATGGTCATGTGCTCCATCATAGCATCTTATAGATTTAGATCTGTTCTCTGAAATAATTCAATGTTTTGTTTACAATCCACAAAAGAAATATTTTCCCTCGTCTACTTAATCCTAAACAAAAGGCCATATAGCAATATAGATAAAACTATATAATAGAAACCATAAACAATGGTAACCTTAGCAGCAGCAAGAAATTGTTGCAAAAACTTTACCTTATCATACCCAGATTGTTGCTTTGCCTAGCGGAGGGAAATTTGATCAGTAAAATTGACACAGAGTATGCTGTCTCCATTGTCATGCTGGATAACAAAACACCAACTTTAATGGGCATGTACTGTCCCTTGTGTAATTGCCACTTGAATGCATTGCTATTGAACCACATTAATGCTTTTTTCCTTCAACAAATGAGGACAGTCACTGTAAAGACAACATGATAATGTACACTCACTGTAAGGATAGTCACAAATGAGGAAATCTCAGAGTGATTATCCCTTGTGTAATTGCCGCTTGAATACATTGCTATTGAACCACATTAATGCTTTTTTCCTTCAACAAATGAGGACAGTCACTGTAAAGACAACATGATAATGTATACTCACTGTAAGGCTAGTCACAAATGAGGAAATCTCAGAGTGACTATCCCTTGTGTAATTGCCACTTGAATACATTGCTAATGAACCACATTAATGCTTTTTTCCTTCAACAAATGAGGACAGTCACTATAAAGACAACATGATAATGTACACTCACTGTAAGGATAGTCACAAATGAGGACATCTCACAGTGACTGTCCCTTGTGTAATTGCCACTTGAATGTATTGCTATTCAGCCACATTAATGCTTTTCTTCTTCAACAAATGAGGATAGTCACTCTAAAGACAACATGATAATGTACACGGGCTGTAAGTGTACATTATCATGTTGTCTTTACAGTGACTATCCTCCTTCAAGTGGCAATTACACAAGGGACAGTCACTGTAAAGGCAACATGATAATGTAGAGAAACGTTGTCATTTGTATTTTCAACAGTGCCGAGAGAGATTCCCTCCGTGAAATCACAGCTACAATTTCTGAGTACGTTGGGTTTATTTTTCTTTTGTCATTATTATGTAATCTGGTATTCAGCTGTTACAGAGCTAAAATACCCAGAAATGAGGACATATCTGTGTTGAATTTATTGTTAGCAGCTTTGGTTATTTAGAAGTTTAATTTTATTTGTTCATCTTTCAAGCACAAACGTTTTGTGGACCGTAACATCTTCATTGTTTCGGGTATGCAATGAAACAGCCCTAACTTGCAACTACCTTCACGGTACTTGTGTACATTATCATGTTATCTTTACAGTGACTGTCCTCATTCAAGTGGAAATTACACAAGGGACAGTCACTGTGAGATGTCCTCATTTGTGACAAGGACAGTCACACATGAGGACATCTCACAGTGACTGTCCCTTGTGTAATTTCCACTTGAATGTATTTCTATTCAACCACATTTATGGGCCCGTTTGGACCACAGCACACAGTAGCATCTACAGAGAAGAATATCCCAGGTGTAACAAGTTGTAAGAATATACCAACAGTTCTAAGAAGTTCCCTAGCACATAGTAGCATCTACAGAGAAGAATATACAACATGAGGGCAGCCACTATAAAGACAACATGATAATGTACACTCATTGTATGTGTACATTATCATGTTGTCTTTACAGTGACTGTCCTCATTCAAGTGGAAATTACACAAGGGACAGTCACTGTGAGATGTCCTCATTTGTGACAAGGACAGTCACACATGAGGACATCTCATAGTGACTGTCCCTTGTGTAATTTCCACTTGAATGTATTGCTATTCAACCACATTTATGGGCCCGTTTGGACCGCGGCACATAGTAGCATCTACAGAGAAGAATATCCCAGGTGTAACAAGTTGTAAGAATATACCAACAATTCTAAGAAGTTCCCTAGCACATAGTAGCATCTACAGAGAAGAATATGGGTCAACGGGGTTGACTTCAAAGCCATGCAATCTAATGGTAATAGTAATATCATAATTTGACATACTATCAGAAATACTTCCTAAATAGACTATTCAATCTTATAAGAGATGGATTCATGAGAACTATTATTTATGAAATATGAGTCAATGACTTTAATTAAAAAAATTACACAATCTAATTCTTGTAAAAATATCAAAATTTGACACATTGAAAATACCTTCCAAAAGTATCGTTAATTGATTAATATGAATCACTACTCATGAAATATAATTTTATAAACCTAATCTAAAAACTACACAATAAAAATCTTAATAGCAATATTGTAAGAAACTATTCCCAAAAGCAAGCCTAACAAAATTTGATGAAAATAATTTTTGTTTCACTCAACTTTGACATTCACAACTTCCTCTTTTATTATAATAAGAAAAAAAATGTCTTTTTAGATATACCTCATGAACCATACTCGAATAATCTATCATTTTTCTTCTCAAAAACATATTTGCAGAGCCTACTTCTTTTACTTGTTTGTACTTTTATCTCTCTGATGGAAAGGGTTCCTTCAGGACACATTTTTCCAAGTTCACTGCTTGAGATATTTGAGGAGGGTTCCCCTGCTTGAGTATCCATCCAACCCATATTCGAGTAGTTCTACAATTGCACAGTCTAAATTAATAATACTGACAATTGAATGACGAATGATGATACATAGAATTGATATAAACTAATCCTAAAAACACTAAAACATTATTAATATATTTATATTTCATAAATAAAATTGATATAAAAGATCTGGAAAGATACATTAAAAAATAGAAAAACAGTAATTTATAATAGAAGGAAACTTAAATTGATATTTAAAAAAAAAACAAGAGTCTTAAATTTTATCATTTTGTTTCATTATCATCCATAAGTACACACCTCTAGCATAATAATTATATTTTACCACCCATAAAATGAAAAAAAGATTTTCACAAGAGAAATTGAAGCTAGATTATAAAAATGAACCATCTTATTGGAAACTGGAACTGTTATCATACCCAAAAGGACTACAAAATTTCACCTTATCATACCCAGATTGTTGCTTTGCCTGGCAGAGGGAAATTTGATCAATAAAATTGACACAGAGTATGTTGTCTCCATTGTCATGCTGGATAACAAAACACCAACTTTAATGGGCCTGTACTATCCCTTGTGTAATTGCCACTTGAATGCATTTCTATTTGATGCAGGGGCATCCCTAATGCAAGCCAAAGACACCATGATTGAAGGAAGTTTCCATGAAGCCAAGGAGTCAAATCCTATCAATTGGAACATAAGATTTTCACCTTGGAGCTTTGAAGGATTGACTGGTGAAAGGTCCTTTTGATTGACAAATCAGAGTCTTTTTGAATGACAAATCAGAGTCTTTTTGAATGACAATAAATTAGAATAGGAGTTTTAGATGTTTTCTTGGTTTGTAATAAATATTAAGGATTGATTTTATCTCCTTATAAACATCCACTTGTTGGACACAAGACCCCTTGGTGACTTATAAACCTTGGGCATCTTTTGAGTCCTTGGATGAAATGAGCATAGTAAGTGTTTATTAGGTGTCTTTTAGATGTTGTTAAGAAGTTTGAAGGTCCAAAATAACTTTAATAAGGTTCTTAAAGTTTCACAACACATTTTTAACCTTCTCGGCAAAGTTGTTTGCAAAGTTGTAATGCAACTTTAAAAGTTGCTTAGCAAAGTTGACATTTGTTGGATAAACTGTTCTAACCACCTAGATGGTTGAACCAATGTTTGGAGAGCCTATTTTAGGCTTCAAATGGTCGAAGACAGACAGAGAACCAGTATTGTAATCATTTTGCTTTCATAAAAAATAAAAATAACCCTGTTTTAGTGCATTTCTGGTGAAAAACGAACTCTGTACGGCTGTACGGATGGTGGTTGGATGATAAAATTTGTCTGGAAGTTGTAATAGTGACATCTGATGCTTTGGAAGTTGGTTTGATTGATTCTCTTTGTTTTATATCTAAGTTATTTCAAATTTTCTATGCATTGTTTACAAACCCTCATTTTCAGGGTTTGACTGATGTAAAGACCTTAACTCACGTTTCAACCATTGGAATTCCTTCTTCCTTGGTGGAATGAGAGTTAAGGATGTATATTTGTATATTCTAAAAGCCCTGAGGCAGGGGGTTGCATCTGCATTTGTTGAGAGCGAGCCCTAGATCAAAAACTACCATGTTTTTGGCTGGGAAGATGGTAATCAGAATAAAATTAGAAGCTTGCATCGTATTGAGGACTTGAAAACTTGTGCATTCTTGTTTATCTGGATCAGGAGAACACTCCAAAACTCTGATCCTGGTTTCATAAACCCATTTTCAATGCTTTGTTTTGGAACCCACACCTAAAAGCATGCATTAGGTCTGCAGACTCAATGAAGACATTGATATGCTGGAGTGGAGTCAGGGTCTGGGATGAGTTGGTGGTCTATTAGAAATCCAAAAAGGGTACTCAGAAAACATATAACTTCTTAGAGTCCTTTGGCAAGTTGCAGAGTTATGGCTGCAGAGCAGGTTTGGGAGACCTACTAGGGTCACTAGGTCAGTTTGTTATTTTGATGTCTTGGGTTGTTTAGATCACAACCAATGCATGATTCTTGTTATTTAGATGATATCTAAGGGGTTTCTAAGTTTTTCTGCAGGAAGTAAGATCTAGAACCTTAAAAGTCTCTTTTGAGAGAAAATCAGGGAACTTGTCCCTAAAAGGAAATTTGTTATTGAATGGGATTGAGTCCATAAGTTGTTGTGTGATCCTTGAAACCTTCAAATTCATTACTTTGCAGAGTTTAAACATTAACCTATAGAAATCAGAGCCTAACTGATTGGTTGAGTCATTTTGGTGTCTTGAAGTGGGTTGGGACATAGATCCAAGTTTCATGCTGACTACTCTGCATCACTATTGAACCACATTAATGCTTTTTTCCTTCAACAAATGAGGACAGTCACTGTAAAGACAACATGATAATGTACACTCACTGTAAGGATAGTCACAAATGAGGAAATCTCAGAGTGATTATCCCTTGTGTAATTGCCGCTTGAATACATTGCTATTGAACCACATTAATGCTTTTTTCCTTCAAGTGGCAATTACACAAGGGACAGTCACTGTGAGATGTCCTCATTTGTGACAAGGACAGTCACACATGAGGACATCTCACAGTGACTGTCCCTTGTGTAATTTCCACTTGAATGTATTGCTATTCAACCACATTTATGGGCCTGTTTGGACCACGGTACACAATAGCATCTACAGAGAAGAATATCCCAGGTGTAACAAGTTGTAAGAATATACCAACAGTTCTAAGAAGTTCCCTAGCACATAGTAGCATCTACAGAGAAGAATATACAACATGAGGGCATCCACTGTAAAGACAACATGATAATGTACACTCATTGTATGTGTACATTATCATGTTGTCTTTACAGTGACTGTCCTCATTCAAAGGGGCAATTACAGAAGGGACAGTCATTGTGAGATTTCCTCATTTGTGACAAGGATAGTCACACATGAGGACATCTCACAGTGATCGATTGTCCCTTGTGTAATTGCCACTTGAATGTATTGCTATTGAACCACATTAATGCTTTTCTTCTTCAACAAATGAGGACAGTCACTCTAAAGACAACATGATAATGTACACTCACTGTAAGGACAGTCACAAATGAGGACATCTCACAGTGACTGTCCCTTGTGTGATTGCCACTTGAATGTATTGCTATTCAGCCACATTAATGCTTTTCTTCTTCAACAAATGAGGATAGTCACTCTAAAGACAACATGATAATGTACACTCACTGTAAGTGTACATTATCATGTTGTCTTTACAGTGACTGTCCTCCTTCAAGTGGCAATTACACAAGGGATTTGTGTTTTCATTTGTGTTTTCAACAGCGCCGTAACCCTCCGCGAAATCACATCGGGATATAAGGGCAAAACAAACAAGAACGTTGTCATTTGTATTTTCAACAGCGCCGAGAGAGATAAACAAACTTAAAACTCAAACTTAAGAAAGATGAAGGCAATGCTTCAAAAGGTCGATGCCCTAAACATGGGAAAACACAATACCACCATTAAACGATGCCCTAGTCACCGTATCAATGCTGCCAGCTCCGTACCAGTATGCTGACTGCTCACTTTCATCCTGTGATAAAGGTAACTTCATTAATCATACTTGAAATGGCAGCATACGAACTAAAGCTGATGAACATTTATAAACTAAAAGTTTAAAACTACAGATTACAAATGTAGTAGTTTCATACGAAAAGAACTTGATGTCTGAAATTTACCATTAGAAGTATCCAAAGGAATACCACAGTACTGTTGAACTTGGAGAATCGGAGATGATCTACACAGCAAGGTTCAACAGCTGTAAGGACTGTTACACCATCTTTAGCATTTGAATACATTTTCTCCTTGGCTTCTGGTGGATCCTCAAAGACCCCCAATGACATTTTCCCTACAATTATCAATTGTTTGTCAGTATGAGATATTAATAAATAAACATTAATCATAATATTAGGCGAACAATGTTCTTGATGTCTGAATCTAAATCACAGAAAGCTCTAATAAAGCAGTTCTCAGTTTCACATTAAACTAAGTTTCAATTTCAAATGGTTATAATAATTTTTGCAAGTTATAAGTAGCTGGTTACAGTATATGACATAAAAAGAAAAAAAATCATTTCTATTCTTTTCTTCTTTTTCTCTTTCAACGAAGCTTTTGCACCACACAAATGCATACCAAGAATTTCTCAGGAGGTTTCAAGACCATTGCATACCAAACTTCTTCTCTGTAGATGCTACTGTGTGTCATGGTCCAAATGGGCCCATAAATGTGGTTGAATAACAATACATTCAAGTGGAAATTACACAAGGGACAGTGACTGTGAGATGTCCTCATGTGTGACTGTCCTTGTCACAAATGAGGACATCTCACAGTGACTGTCCCTTGTGTAATTGCCACTTGAATGAGGACAGTCACTATAAAGACAACATGATAATATACACATACAATGAGTGTACATTATCATGTTGTCTTTACAGTGACTGCCCTCATGTTGTATATTCTTCTCTGTAGATGCTACTGTGTGCTAGGGAACTTCTTAGAACTATTGGTATATTCTTAGAGCTTGTTACACCTGGGATATTCTTCTCTATAGATGCTACTGTGTGCCGTGGTCCAAATGGGCCCATAAATGTGGTTGAATAGCAATACATTCAAGTGGAAATTACATATATTATAATGTATCTGTCTAGTCCTCATGATTGCTCATAACAGTACAAGTGATATTTTTTTGGGAGTGGGGAAAGGTTTGAGACTTTCACCTGTATGAAGAATCCTTTCTACCTAACACAAAAATGCACCCCATAAAACATCGGATTGGTTCAAGTATCTTTGAACTATTTGGGTCTATTGACAACACTAGACCAGTGTATACAGAATGACTAATTTCATGCAAGACAATGTGATGCAGAGTGGTCAGCAAGAAACTTGGTCTTAAGCCCCAACCCACTTCAAGACACCAAAATGTTACACCTAAGCAATTTAGCCTCTGATTCTATCAGACCAGTTTAAAATCTTTGTACTAGAGGGACTTCAAAGGTTTCAAGATACTTCTAACACCTTATTGACTCAATCCCAACCAAGACCAAATTTCCTTTTAGGGACAAGTTCCCTGATTTTCTACCAAAAGAGACTTTATTGATCCTAGGATTTTCCAACCCAATAAAACATTTGAAAACTCTTAAGATTCCCTAAAACATGCAGAATCATGCATTGGTTGTGTTCCAAACAACCCAAGACATCAAAATCACAAATAGACCTAGTGACTCTAGTAGGTCTCCAAAACCTGTTCTGCAGCAATAACTCTTCAATTTGACAAAGGACCTTATGAACTTATATGTTTTTTGAGTACCCTTTTTGATGTTCTAACAATCCTCCAACTCCCAGACCCTGACTCCACTCCAGCATATCAATGTCCTTATTGAGTCCGCAGACCTAATGCATGCCTTTGGGTGTGGGTTCCATAACAAGGCATTGAAAATGGGTGCATGAAACCAAGATCAGAGTTTGAAGATGTCCACCATGCTCTAAAGATCTAGATTCAACAAGGTTTGAGGTCCTTTACTTGCCGCTACCCTCTGATCTTGCATAATCCATCAACTCCTAGTCAAGAACATTGAGATTCTTGACCTAGGGCTTGCTCTCGAAATTCTCTGGCTTAGTATCCTGTTCCAAAGCTTTTAAAATATGAAAATAAACCCCCTTAACTTGCATTTTACAAAGAACAGAGGATATCCTATGGTTTATTTGCAAGTTAAGGCCATTTGAATGCAATAACCCAAAAAATGAGGGTTTGACAGAACAACAGATAAGAAAAAGGAATAACTTTGATATAAGGTGTCTTGACTCTACCAAATAAACTCTCAAAGCATAAGATATAAATACTCTAACTTCCACACTGGTCTGCCCTCCCTTTCACATCCGTACACTGTATAGTGCTTGAAGGAAATGCACAGAAAAGGCTCTGAAATAGTGGCTCTATCTGACAGAGAGTCCATGCTAGGCTTCATGACTAACCTAGAGCACATTCCTTGTTATGGAGGAAGTTTGAATGGTGAAGAACTTATGGAATGGATAGAGGACCTAGATAACCATTTTGACTACAAGTATCTTATTAATAACCATTTTGACTACAAGTATCTTATGGATAGAGGACCTTGATAACCATTGTTGACTCATTTAGTATCTTATTGAGCTTCACTTTGTTTCGAGAATATAGTTTAATATTCTCTACTAAACAGGGCCAACCACGTGAAGGTGGAAGCTCATTTGGCCCCACCCCCCTCCCCCTAACATCACCCTACATTCCCCGTTAACATCTAACATTCATTCATTCTTTCAATTATTAATAAAATGTAACATTCAATCAATATCACATGATAACATTCATTGACACATTAGATTCGTTAACACGCAACATTCATCAATATGAAAATAAACACATAATTCATGAACATTCATTAGCACATAATTAAATTCATTGAGACATAAAATTCAGTCATTATCAATTAAGGTATTTAGATGACAATCATTTCTTTTTTCTCTTTCTAATTTTTTTTTCTATGTAAGCTCTAAGAGGAGCATCAGTGTTATCATCAATACCCCCCTCATCAGTTGTTTTGTTCTCTATTCTTGATGATCTCAAATTCCTATGCTGCTGCAAAGGGGGGTCCTCTACAATAACAAATAAAAGAGTTAAATTTAAAATATTTAATTATAATTGTTACAAGTATTTAATTATTTTAAAGAACATAACTATGGCGCTCTTTAATTACCTGATCTGGCCACATCATTTTGTCTAGACTCAACCTCAACATGCTCATGAGCACCGACCCCTCGATCCTCTATAGTTGCTATAAAAAATGTTACATTAATCCAAACACCAATTGTAATTACATATAAAAATTTTAATAGAAAATGTATACCTCCACCACTAGGATGCACATCATGCGAACCTTCATTATGCATAGATTGTGTAGAAGGATTGTCAGGCTGCATTCCAATATCCTACACATTGTTATCATTGCTTTCTTAAAACAGATATACTCACTTTATATTAGAACTTAACATCAAATAGACTAATTGGTAAAGTATTCAATTTGAAATAAATTTCATTTAGCTTATTTACCTGTGGCTCAGATGCATCATTATTTGAACCTTGCACACTGATTTCAGCTCGTAGCCATTCAGCCACGGCTCTATAGCCTTGTTGGAAGCCAATTCTCTTGTCCTCTTCTATGAGGCATCTATTGAACTCTGACCCCTACATTTTTTCTTGGTATGGTGAATTTTACTTGCATTGTTTGATCAAAAAAAATTTCCTTGCAATATATAAAAAAATTGATACAAGTTTTCATTTACTAATACTTACAACTCGTGCTTGAAGTTTGGAAAAACCACCAGAGCCGAGCTTGTGTGTCCCGTGCTTTTCTAATCTTGCCTTTTTTGCCTTTGATGTGTCAGGCAATCTATGAAAAGTTTGAAATATGTTAGAGACCAGTACAGGAAAAATTTAGAGGTTAATTAGTACATAATTACATTCTCAAAAGTATCACATACCTTGCTCTACTCTCTACTGGCGTAATTCCTTTTTTCATGTCGGCTTTATACTTTCCATCCAAAATCAAAGCCTGCCACTCAGCCTCAAGAACACAGGGTGGATGCTCGTGCCTTGGGTTAACCTCTAAATATTTCCTGTACTGGTCCCTAATATACTTCAAACATAAACTAGCTCTTTCAAGGAGCTTGTTTCTCTCGAATGCACGAGGTCCAAAAAGCTGGGTCATACTATGTACAAGATCATCCTTCAACTTTTTATCTTGGTTATTCCACCTTTTAAGTAAAAAAAAACATGTTAGACTCATAAATGAAGAGAAGCTACCTATAATATAGTTCAAGAAATTGATGAAAAGGAAAACTATTCTAGCAATGATATGAAATCAAAATAGTGGTTTGGGGTTTTAGTTAGGATATGATGTTCCACCATGTACGTATGGTGGGCCTGAATATCCACAAACACTCGTCACCAAGTTTTCACCAAAAAATATCATTCCCTACAAAATAATCATGGGATCATTAGTCGATGAAGAGTGATCAAAAACTAAATTACTATTATATCACTATAGAATAATAATAACTTTAAAGTACCTGGAACTTTGGCTACTTTTAAGAGAATGCCTTCATCGTCGCTGATGATCAATATGCAATCCTTCACCGTTCCCGTACTAGGAACATGGGAACATCCAGGAAATGATGTTGCATCGGGACTTGTTGCATCTCCTATTGCAAAAAATGAAAACCATTATCAAATGCCTCCAAGAAATAATACTTCAAGGGAAATAAATTGATGTAGAGCACCCATGGCACAAACACAATCAAGGGATCTACATCGTAAACACATAACACTTAAACACATAACAAAAGAGAGAAAAAGAGGGATTTGTGTACCAGTAGATGGTGCAACAGTTGGTGCATTTAGGCTGTGTGTTGTTGACATGGCAGTCGGCAAGACATTTGTGGCTGTCCTGGATGGAGGCGGCATTGTCATATCATCATGGAAAGGAGCTAAAGAATAAAATTGTTAGAGCATGCATAAATATAGAACGCGTGGACTAGCATGGACAAGATTGTTAGAGCATTAAAAAAAAAGATTGTTCGAGCATGTATTGTCAATGATTATGATCATTCCTATATATATTCAGTGGAAAACACAAGTGGGGAATGGAACATGTGATCTACCTGAACCACTTGCAGTACCGGCCTCATCATGGGAATGGGGTTCAAAATTACGCAAATAACTCTATAAAGACAATGCATCCATATTTTAATTAATGTCATAAAAGAGCATAACATAAAAACCATTATTGAACTCTTTTAATAATTAAAAATTTCATTAATACTTACTTTAAAGTTTTCAGAAGTGCGCAACAACTCAGCTACCCTGTCTTTTATTTCCTGAGTCTGAGGATGTATGGATACCAAACGTAGAAGTTCTTTCCCAATTTTCTTTAGCAGCTTTTTAATGGAACCGATCGGGTCATCGGTCTCTGCTAAATCAATAAAAAAAGGGTCCACAAGGGGGGACTCCTGAGGGACTGCAGGTTGCTTTCCCTCTCTCCGACCACCGGCCCTCTGTGACAACAATAGTATTAGTATTATCAAAATTACTCCAAAACAATGAAGAAAATAACATTAAAAAAAATAACATTTTGCTTCTATCTAGTTTGCACAATTACAATGAGTTTTACCTGCTCATGTGTAGATGAGCTAGGAATATCATCACCATCACCTTCGGGCGGTTGCTCCATATTATGCCCCTATGTCAAAGATCAAGTATAAAAATGTTAGCCAAAAATTTAATAACTAAATGGTATGTTGGAGTCATTGATTAGAAGTTGGTTTAATAGTATGTACCACCCCCATGATAGTAGCCTCGTTTGTATCTATGCGGTTCAAATTGTAATCAATAAGCAGCTCTTCCCCTGCACGTATTGATTTTATCGCACAGATGAATACACGATTTCCCTCGCGCGCCTCAAATATGCAATTGGGTTGCTTTATAGTTGACCCAGGTCGTGTACTATTTATAAAACCCGCAATATTCCCTGTTGCTTTTGGCCTTCCATCAATGTATATAGCCACACTTTTACTTTGATTATTGTCTTGCTGTTGTATATAATTTGCCGAGAGTGCATACCTATGCATACTTTTTTTATATTGAACAATATGCATCCAACTTTTGTAATCGTAACATGGTCCAACATACTCCATCAATTCAGAAACTTTGTTGTAAGACACCTTTATGCCATCCATAGAAAATAGGCCCAAACCATGTAATGATGATGGTGCTATGCGATATATCCTCTCATTAACACAAAAATCAGTGTTTATTTGAGGAAGTTCCTTGGGTACCCAATGTTTCTGTAGATGTTGGTACCTCAAGGGCACCTCGATGTCGCCTTTCATCTCATCATCATAAGAACATGACCCCCCTTGAGCAAGGAAAAATTTCATGTGTTTATTGAATTTCCTTCTAGTCTTTTGACCTCTAGTTAATCTCCCTATTCTAGATAAACTGCATGTCTCACTTTCCTCTTCTATTCCTATATTTCCCTCACTCGAGGAAGACACTTCTGACAAATACCTATTTGCTGGTACCTGTAAATGGGAGAGATCTTAGAAAACATCAATCTTACGATTGATAAGTGTATTAAATAGACTTTCTATAAAGTGTATTGACTTATACCTGTCGATCCATGAGACTGTGCGGGATGCTCTTGAAAGGGGTTCAATTTCCTGCAAATGTAATTCAATTATCGTGAGCATAATCACATCATAATCATAATCACATCCATCATAAGCATCACATAAAAATTAAAAACATTAAAACGTACACATTATAACACTTAAATCAGGCTCACATTAATATGTGTTTTAAATAGTTTTATTTAATTAATTTAGATTAATAGTTAATTTAGATTAGCAGTATTCTATTTGTAGTTGAAACTTGTAGCTTTTAAATAGATAATGAATAAACTATGTAACCATTTAAGACAAATATATTTCTATCAAAAAAATGAATATTAAATACATTAAGGATTGATGGCATACCTTTAAATTTCATCATCATCATCATCATCATCATCATCATCATCATCATCATCATCATCATCATCATCATCCTCGTCATCATCATCATCATCATCGTCATCGTCGTCATCATTGTCGTCATCATCAACATCATCATCATCAACATCAACATCATCTTCATCATCATCATCAGTAGCAGCATCATCATCATTATCTTCTTCTTCTTCTTCATGAAAATTTGTCTCAGGAACATCATCCAATAATTGTCGATCGTGATCATCATCTACATCATCTTCTACTTCTTCGGTATCTTCTTCTTCCATCGTATTATACTTTATCGGCCTTCCTCTCGGTTCATGTCTAACAACAAATGACCAACCCGGTTTATGTGAAACCTCTGAGTAAAATACCTGCTCACATTGGCTTGGAAGAACATAGGGCTCATCCCCAACTGGCTCAAACGACCTTGTATTAACCATTGTAAATCCATTATCATGTTCAATAACAGTTCTATTAGGATCATTTGGATTAAGTTGTAGCCTGTACCATTTGACAACGAAGAGTACTAATTTGAAGGAACTAAAGTCGCACTCAAGTATATCATCCAAAATGCCATTGTATTGATTTTTAGACTCTTGAGGATCTAAGTCATTTCTAGATGAAATATTAGTCACTTGAAAGACTGCAGTTATTCCAGAATCACAAGTTTTCTTCGTGTCATCCAACACTTTGACGCGAAATTTTTGACCATTACAGAACATACCCTTGTGGTGTTTAACCTACAATAATATGTGAAACATGTCAAAATTATTATATCGTGAGTTGATAAACATACGGGTGATTAATAATTTTGTACGTACCTGGAAATCTCTTAAACCATATGCTAAATCTATTTCCCTTAGCGTAACATTAGAATCTCCATTACAATGAGCTTCTTTAACCAATGAAGATACACCTTGCCATGTTAATGTGTGACCAGAATGTTGACATCGTTCAATCCATACCATCATCCAATCAAGATTGTTTGTAATATACAAATGTAGTGCATCCCACTCTCGAGCAACTGTACCAAAAAAAAATAGACGACTTACAACCGATTTATTTTGAAGATTAAGAAATAATTTATTACAATAACATCTTATAATTTATTACCTGTCACTTTCCTCAATCTACCTTTCCCCATCAAGTACTCCCCTTTGAATTTTTTAAAAGGGTCGAGATCCCAAATGCGATCTACATGGATATTTGAAGCAAACTTAGGAAGATATTCAGTAATGTACACCATAGTCTGGTATACCATGTATCCCTCTACCATAGAACCCTCAGGATGTGCTCTTTGTCGAACCAAAGCCTTCAAAGATTTCAAGTGCCTCTCAACCATCCACATTGACCTAGTGTGTGCAGGTCCACATAATTCAATCTCCTCAACTTGGTGTATGAGGTAGTGTTCTTGTGCATTGAAAAAAGTTGGAGGTAGACACTTTTGCATTTCACACAGTAAATGAGGAATTCTTCTCTTCCAATAGTTTATATCTTCTTTATGGATTTCTTTAGATGACAACCACCTACATTAAGAGATTCAAGTCACAAAAAATATATAAATACGAGACTTTACAAAATAATATACAATAGATTACATAGCAAGAAAAACAAATCGCGAATATAATAAATATATACAACAAATTGAACAGATATTACTGCTTACCTCATGTATTTTCCAAGATCATATATCACTTGTTTGATGTTATTGTTGAAGTGCTCTGGGAGAGATAGAGGTAGCACGTACTGCAGTAATTATAAACCAATCATTTCATTATTTTCTAACATAACATAATGAATAGTACACGTAGTTTATGAATATATTGTAAATACAGAAGAACATAACTTACCTTGATGAAAGTATGCCAATCATGCATTTTGAGCCCTGGCCCAAATTCACTTTTCTTTGATATGAGATTGCTTATGTTCCCAGCAAATCCTGTGGGAAATTGAATTTTTCGTATGACTTCTTTTATGGCATCACTTTGCTGCTCCGTTAATAACCAAGGAAGGGCACTTATATTAATCTAATCTCTATTGCTATTTGAGTGAATGAAATTCTTCAGTGCATGATTGGATTCATGAATGTCATTACAAATTTTGACAATTTTTTCTTTGTCACGCCTTCCATCCAGTATTTTCCACAATGTCTCTGTTATATTCTTTCCAACATGCATAAGATCAAACAAATGCACAATTTGTAGGTCCTCGTAGTAGGGAAACCTACTAAATTGTCTGGGATAGCTTTTTAGTCCCTTTGGAAGGTTGTCAGTAGTGCCTTGACGACCTTCATGATCATCAATTACATAATTAGTAAATAAAAATCACAATAGAAATATATAAATTACAAACATAAACCATTAAGTGGAACGACATTACCTCGACGATTAATTCTATTATATTCCAACTTCCATAGGCGAGGTGTCATTCTTTGTGGCTTTGATGTAGTCTCTTCTTTCCCATTGAAAAGATGTTTTTCCATACTTCGATACTTATGATTCCTGTGGAGGAAGTGTCTGTACTCATCAAACACATGCTTTCCTAAACTTTTTGAATGATGAGATTTCATCTTTGGACCACAAATTGGACATGCAAATTTTCCCTTTGTTTGAAGACCTACAAGATAATGATATAATTGGATTATTAAATATGTTGATTTTTATAATTAGAATTATCATGCACAACTTGAATTCACTATAACATACCACAAAAATGTGTTAGCCCTAGGGCATCATGTATTGTCCATACAAGTATTGCATGGAATTGAAATTGTCTTTGTCCTATTGGTCTAGACACGTCATACATAGTGACACCGTTCCATAACTCCACCAACTCGTCAATAAGAGGCTCAATATATACATTCATATCTTTAACTTGATATTTACCTACTTGAATGAACAGTAACATTACATAATTATTGTGACCATTTTACTGTAAGATTTGTAAGTACATGTAAATTAATAACTATCAAATGATAAAATACCTGGAGCCATCATTCCCAACATAATGTGCTCCCTCTTTATTGACATCCATGGAGGAATGTTATTGTTGATAACAAAAACAGGCCACACTGAGCAAACAGATCTCATCTCTCCAAATGGATTGACACCATCCGCTGCCAATGAAAGCCTGAGATTATGAGGTTCTTCTTTGAAGTGTTGCCACTTTTCCTCTATGTGCATAAATGCCGAACCATCCACAGGGATTTGAATAATGTCATCTCGACTTCTATTGCGTGCATGGTAATCCATAAATTGTGCCAAGCTAGTACACCTGAATAATTGTCGCATCCATGGAATAATGGGGATGTAACGAAGAACCTTGTGAGGAACCTTTTTTGTTATTCGATCTGTTCGATATCTACTCATATGACATACAGGGCATTGTGTTGCAAATTCATGTTCTTTATAATATATAATATGATCATTGGGACAAGCATGTATTGCTTGATACTCCATTCCAATATCTTTCATAATAGCAGATAATTCTCGATATGAGCGAGGTAGAATATTTGATGGTGGTAACAAAAACTCGCCTATCAATCTACAACAAAAAATATAAGTTGTTAATATAAACAATATTAGTGGTACATTATTCACCCTTTGTTAACTATAAAGACATATATGACATACCTTAACATACGTGACATTGTTATATTGGATAAACCATTCATAACCTTCAAGTTCAACAACAACAATACAGCAGAGAGAAGAGTTGTTTGGGAGTCTTTGTATAGGGGCTCGTATGCCTTCTCAAGTAGAGGTACATCGAGGCTATCATCATCATCATGATCAGATCCGCTTGGACTAAATGTGTCATGGATCAATGTATTTATACCATCATCTTCAATTGTGTTTTCTAGCGCATGATCGTCATCTTCCATGGGATCATTATCTTCACCTTGGATATTCGCACCCCCATGTTCCTCCATATCATGTACTTCCCTGGGGAGATCAACCTATATAAAATTGATTAACATAAATAAACCATGATCTTCAACTCATCATCAAGTGATTTCATATGTATATAAATTGTTAAAATGATATAATTAACAACTTACCAGTGGATGATAGTCATGCCCCCCTTCAATGTGACCATTCTCCCTTCAATGTCTCTTAACTATTTTGATTAGCAGTCTTCTACGGTTTAAGCCCTTACAAATTTTGCAGGGACAATAACATTTTCCATCACCTTTTCTTTTCAAGTTAGACCACAATCTAGCGATTGTCTCCCTATTTTGTTCTTCACTTATATTATCTGACATGATCATTCTTCGCAGGAAGCAAAAATTAAGCTATGAAAACTTCGGTCTACAACTTTCAGTGACTAAGAAAAATTGTCAAAAGTACACAAATCTTCTTAGACCTAGTTAAATCCTTTAATATTTTAAAAGTCTAGTTAAAATATACATTAGATTAAAAAATATACAATTTTCATGCCTGAGCGCGTGGCTACGACTAGTGCAATGGTCTTCTTGCTTAGCTCTAGAAGCTCTCTAGCAATCAAAACATATAAGCTACAAGGCCTAACAGCAATTTCAAAACATATAAGCTACAAGGCAAGACATATTACATGACATGGCAAAAGGATTAAAATATACATTAGATTAAAATATATACAATTTTCAAACCTGAGCGCGCGGCTATAACTCGTGCAATGGTCTTCTTGCTTAGCTCTAGAAGCTCTCCAGCAATCAAAACATATAAGCTATTAGAATTCATTAACTTTCTATAATTGGAAAACTCTATTTGATATTAGACCGTAAACTACTACTATTCTCTCCATAAGAACTAAGTACAAAATTCTTTCAAGTTCACATCCATGATTCCCTTTAGATTAAAATATATAGCAAAAATAAGCTAAAAGTCTAGTTAAAATATTCATTAGATTAAAAAATATACAATTTTCAAACCTGAGCGCGCGGCTATAACTCGTGCAATGGTCTTCTTGCTTAGCTTTAGAAGCTCTCCAGCAATCAAAACATATAAGCTACAAGGCCTAATAGCAATTTCAAAACAAGGGTCATCAAAAGAACCAAAAACAATGTGTGCAAACAATACCTTGTGAAGTGGTATAGACAATTAGAAGATGCTACTATGTGCTAGGGAACTTCTTAGAACTGTTGGTATATTCTTACAACTTGTTACACCTGGGATATTCTTCTCTGTAGATGCTACTATGTGTCATGGTCCAAACGAGCCCATAAATGTGGTTGAATAGCAATACATTCAAGTGGCAATTACACAAGGGACAGTCACTGTGAGATATCCTCATGTGTGACTGTCCTTGTCACAAATGAGGACATCTCACAGTGACTGTCCCTTGTGTAATTGCCACTTGAATGAGGTCAGTCACTGTAAAGACAACATGATAATGTACACATACAATGAGTGTACATTATCATGTTGTCTTTACAGTGGCTGCCCTCATGTTGTATATTCTTCTCTGTAGATGCTACTACGTGCTAGGGAAATTCTTAGAACTGTTGGTATATTCTTACAACTTGTTACACCTGGGATATTCTTCTCTGTAGATGCTACTGTGTGTCGTGGTCCAAACGGGCCCATAAATGTGGTTGAATAGCAATACATTCAAGTGGAAATTACACAAGGGACAGTCACTGTGAGATGTCCTCATGTGTGACTGTCCTTGTCACAAATGAGGACATCTCACAGTGACTGTCCCTTGTGTAATTGCCACTTGAATGAGGAACAAGGAGGAAGTGATACAATAATAGGGGGGTGATCATTTTAAAATGTGTTGGACACAGATATGTCCTCATTTCTGGGTATTTTAGCTCTCTAACAGCTGAATACCAGATTAAATAATAATGACAAAAGAAAAATAAACCCAACGTACTCAGAAATTGTAGCTGTGATTTTGCGGAGGGAATCTCTCTCGGCGCTGTTGAAAACACAAATGACAACCCGCTTGATTTCGCGGAGGGAATCTCTCTTGGTGCTGTTCAAAACACAAATGACAACCCGCTTTGTTCAAAACACAAATGATAACCCGCTTGATTTCGCGGAGGGAATCTCTCTCGGCGCTGTTGAAAACACAAATGACAACGTTCCTTTTTTTTTTTGCACTTATACCCCGACCAACATAAGGTCCATTTGTAATACAACATGATAATGTACACTTACAGTGAGTGTACATTATCATGTTGTCCTTAGAGTGACTATCCTCATTTGTTGAAGAAGAAAAGCATTAATGTGGCTGAATAGCAATACATTCAAGTGGCAATTACACAAGGGACAGTCACTATGAGATGTCCTCATTTGTGACTGTCCTTACAGTGAGTGTACATTATCATGGTGTCTTTAGAGTGACTGTCCTCATTTGTTGAAGAAGAAAAGCATTAATGTGGTTCAATAGCAATACATTCAAGTGGCAATTACACAAGGGACAATCACTGTGAGATGTCCTCATGTGTGACTGTCCTTGTCACAAATGAGGACATCTCACAATGACTGTCCCTTGTGTAATTCAAGTGGCAATTACACAAGGGACAGTCACTGTGAGATGTCCTCATTTGTGACTGTCCTTACAATGAGTGTACATTATCATGTTGTCTTTAGAGTGACTATCCTCATTTGTTGAAGAAGAAAAGCATTAATGTGGTTCAATAGCAATACATTCAAGTGGCAATTACACAAGGGACAATGTCATGAGCCGTGACATATTGAACTTAGTATAATAATAAAATGATTAGATGATATATAATAATCTATTATTAACGGTATATAACAATAATATATAATTATTATCAAAAGATAATAATAATATATAGTTAGCATAATAAGTAATATGTTAATTAAATAATATTAAAATATTAATAAATAATATAATTATGATTATAATTATAATATAAATTAATAATAAATAATTATTAATAAATTATATATATTATATTATAATAATATATTAAGTAATAATATTAAATCAATTATTGATATAATAATTTTAATATATAAATAATATTAATAAACCTCTCAATATAAAACAATATGTTATCACTATAATAATATTTATTATAATATTATTAATATTACTAACATCATTAATTATAATATTTAATAATAATAATAATAATAACGTTTAAAGCAATATCGAATATCTGTAATCGATATACATCTACATTAAACATCTGCATTATCTATCACGATGAGGAATGAAGAAGTGATACAACAATCACTAGTCATTACACATCGATACCATGAGAGGATGATTAATGAACCAAATACTATGAAGTCAAGATCAACATGATATGAATAAGGGATAGGTCGCTATGTGTTTCAGAAGATGTATTGATAAGCAAGAAGGATAACCATTCATATATTATAAATAATCATTAATTGCACAAGTTTAGACAATGACATATCTGATAAAGCAATATCAAACATGAAGACCCGCTAGAAAATATGCACCATCACTTCCTATGTTATCATGACAATAACATAAACTAGATTGAATTCTACTATCTATATCAATAGACACCACATAGGAGGATATCGACTAAAGGATTGAAAGATTATCGATTGTCTAAGATAAACCACATCTTGTAGAAACACAAAAGCATCAGTGATTATATCACAAGCTATTGATGAATGAGGCATCAGTCATGGATAATAAGTACAATGTATCCTTAAGTATTAACAGGAATGGAAGTCAATTTGAAGATCAAACTCCATTACCAGCAATCAACCAATAAATGGACAATTATCAGAAAATGATATCGACTTATATCAGAGTAGAAAGATTGGATATAATCATAACAATATGGGATAAGGCAAGAGTTAATATCGATTGACTAAATACTAATGATAGTTAGACCAAACTAATACAAACACAATGGATGTTAACTACTGGTTGCACTACCAATTAGGGAAGATTACCTTCATAAAAAGATTTGATATTGAGTCAATCTGGGAGTTATCTATGATCAGAAAATAATGAAATAATATTATGTGAACTGTCGGATTATGGAAAGGTGTGATTAACAAAGGGACATGGAGGAAGAAACAAGACACATCTCATTCATAGCATCTCTTCATTTGTTAAAGACAATATAATAATGCATCCTCGTCAGTCACTCAAGGCATCATTAGAACTTTATTTACTTATCCATATTTGGATATACTCAATAGAGCATCTGCCTTTGGCAGTTCGGTTTCAAGTTTATCATTGCAGATCAGAGACAACACCATGATTGCACAGATAGAAAGGATAGTCAGAAACAGCATCAATATTTGAAGTTGCAAGCATATAATTCAGAATCTGAAATAGCAACATATCACTCATAGCGATATTACACATTTGCATAATTACATCATCATATCAGACACAGCAAATACATTGCTGTAAGCAATACTTATTGATTGTATATTGATATTGTTTATATCAGACATAGCATCATTATACTATCACTATAAGTGATAGGAAACATCATATTCATAGCATATTTCATATCATTATATCCGACAGTGCTATTAAACATATTGGTATCAATATCATCTTGCACACATATTGTGATTGAATCTGAAATAGCGGTTGATATCTTAAGTAACCTCCATTACTTAGTTTAATTGTAAGTATCTGATAGAGTAAGTCTGAGAAGTGGAGTAATTGTTCCTATTTTCCAAGTTAGCCAAAAAGGGGACATTACAGACAATCACTGTGAGATGTCCTCATGTGTGACTGTCCTTGTCACAAATGAGGACATCTCACAATGACTGTCCCTTGTGTAATTCAAGCGGCAATTACACAAGGGACAGTCACTGTGAGATGTCCTCATTTGTGACTGTCCTTACAGTGAGTGTACATTATCATGTTGTCTTTAGAGTGACTGTCCTCATTTTTTGAAGAAGAAAAGCATTAATGTGGTTCAATAGCAATACATTCAAGTGACAATTACACAACGGACAATCACTGTGAGATGTCCTCATGTGTGACTATCCTTGTCACAAATGAGGACATCTCACAATGACTGTCCCTTATGTAATTCAAGCGTAAATTACACAAGGGACAGTCACTGTGAGATGTCCTCATTTGTGACTGTCCTTACAGTGAGTGTACATTATCATGTTGTCTTTAGAGTGACTGTCCTCATTTGTTGAAGAAGAAAAGCATTAATGTGGTTCAATAGCAATACATTCAAGTGGAAATTACACAAGGGACAATCACTATGAGATGTCCTCATGTGTGACTGTCCTTGTCACAAATGAGGACATCTCACAATGACTGTCCCTTGTGTAATTCAAGCAGCAATTACACAAGGGACAGTCACTGTGAGATCTCCTCATTTGTGACTATCCTTACAGTGAGTGTACATTATCATGTTGTCTTTAGAGTGACTGTCCTCATTTGTTGAAGAAGAAAAGCATTAATGTGGTTCAATAGCAATACATTCAAGTGGCAATTACACAAGGGACAGTCACTGTGAGATGTCCTCATTTGTGACTGTCCTTACAGTGAGTGTACATTATCATGTTGTCTTTAGAGTGACTGTCCTCATTTGTTGAAGAAGAAAAGCATTAATGTGGTTCAATAGCAATACATTCAAGTGGAAATTACACAAGGGACAATCGATCACTGTGAGATGTCCTCATGTGTGACCTTTGTGAAGGCAAGTGCCAATTTGTGCCCAAGTTACCAATATTGTGGCAAAAGTGGGAATGAAGCATTTAGGGGTCAAATTGGGCAAAGAAGTGTAGAAGTGGCCTATGTGAGGTCTAAATAGCCTAACTAAGTCATGGTTAGGGTCTTATGGTGTTTGAACAATAAGTTTTGAACCAAAATCCCAAAGGTTGTAACAAGTTGTCAATGTTGTCATTCACAACATTGACAACATTTGTGCAAGGGAGCATTTTCGAGTAAGATGGTTATGTAACTATATGAAACCATTGAATTAGGCATCAGATCAACTATAAGAGGCCTCCATCGATCTGTGAAAAAGTTTGGGGGGAAAAACATTTGGAATTAAGAAGATTTGTAGAGTAACACGGTTTTAGTGAATTCTTGAGTTTTTTTGTTTCTTTGTTTTCAGTTGATTAATGGATTAGATAGCTCATAGTGTCTATTGGAAAAGTTAGTACAAGTTGTTTTTTTATTCTGTGTTGTGTTTTTTTTGAGTTTTGAAGCATTCCAACTAGTTTGTTAATTCTTTTGTTAAGTACCCTATCATTGGTTTGAACCAGGCAGGTTGAACAAATGGAGTCTTAGCTCATCATTCCATTGTCAATTTTGTACGGGCTCTTGGAATGGGTGAGGAGACTCCATGTGCTATATGTTTGGAAGGAGGGGCCCTGGGAAGCTCATTTTCTATGTTTGCAATGATGTCCTAGGTGAGTCAGTTGAGCACAGTTAGGGATGACAAATCATTACAAGAAGATTACAACAAGTTGAATGCATTGGTTGCTTCAACTAAAATCTCATGGAGAGGTAGACACACATCTAAAGAAGCCCCAAGTCAAATTAGAAGATTGGGTGAGTTTCTTTGGCTGCTAAGAAAACAAACTCTTAGTCAGACTACCAAGTTGTGTCAAAATACTTGTTTTCAGGCATGGTTGTAGCAGTTGGTGTACAAAAAATCTAGGAGGAGAAGACCTTAGATATCTTGGAGTTCTCAATAAAGGGCATCTGAATCCTAAGCCCTTTAGGTGGCTTAATATAAACAAAAAGGCTTGACAAAGGCCTAATTGCTAGCAGCCTATTTTTGGGTGCAATTGGCATGGTTTGATGAACCGGATTGAAGTACTGATGAAAAGTATAGGTGAAGGAGTAATATTGAAACCAATAGAGGTCCTAGTGGCCAGCCTCTCCATGGAGTAAAGTTCTAGTTGAATGTGTTTCAATTTGTGAAGACAAGACTAGGAGTGTCCTAGTAGCTAGATTGGTATTGAGCAGAGTTCGTTGTATTTCTTGTTGGTGTGCACTAGTTGAAGGAGTGGGATCTTGGGTAGAGATACCTAAAGAGTGTAGGGATAGTTAAGTACCCTATCAAGTCAAAACATTGGCCTAAAGAGACCCTAGTGAAGGATAGGGAGTGAGCAAGACAAAGTGTTACATCAATTAACAAGATCATTTTTTGGTAATTGTGTACATTATCATGTTGTCTTTACAGTGACTGTCCTCATTTATTGAAGAAGAAAAGCATTAATGTGGTTCAATAGCAATACATTCAAGTGGAAATTACACAAGGGAATATCACTATGAGATGTCCTAAGTGTGACTGTCCTTGTCACAAATGAGGACATCTCACAGTGATTGTCCCTTGTGTAATTGCCACTTGAATGAGGACAGTCACTGTAAAGACAACATGATAATGTACACAAGTACCGTGAAGGTAGTCGCAAGTTAGGGCTGTTTCATTGCATACCCGAAACAATGAAGACATTACAGTCCACAAAATGTTTGTGCTTGAAAGATGAACAAATAAAATTAAACTTCTAAATAACCAAAGCCGCTAACAATAAATTCAACACAGATATGTCCTCATTTCTGGGTATTTTAGCTCTCTAACAGCTGAATACCAGATTACATAATAATGACAAAAGAAAAATAAACCCAACGTACTCAGAAATTGTAGCTGTGATTTCACAGAGGGAATCTCTCTCGGCGCTGTTGAAAACACAAATGACAACGTTCTTGTTTTTTTTGCCCTTATATCCCGATGTGATTTCGTGGAGGGTTACGGTGCTGTTGAAAACACAAATGACAACGTTCCTTTTTTTTTTTGCCCTTATATCCCGACAACATCACAATTGCAAGTTAGGGCTGTTTCACTGCATACTCGAAACAATGAAGACGTTACAGTCCACAAAATGTTTGTGCTTGAAAGATGAACAAATAAAATTAAACTTCTAAATAACCAAAGCCGCTAACAATAAATTCAACATAGATATGTCCTCATTTCTGGGTATTTTAGCTCTCTAACAGCTGAATACCAGATTACATAATAATGACAAAAGAAAAATAAACCCAACGTACTCAAAAATTGTAGCTGTGATTTCACGGAGGGTTACGGCGCTGTTGAAAACACAAATGACAACGTTCTTGTTTTTTTTGCCCTTATATCCCGATGTGATTTCGCGGAGGGTTACGGTGCTGTTGAAAACACAAATGACAACGTTCTTGTTTTTTTTGCCCTTATATCCTGATGTGATTTTGCAGAGGGTTACGACGCTGTTGAAAACACAAATGACAACGTTCCTTTTTTTTTTGTCCTTATATCCCGACAACGTCACAATGGCGACGTTGACAAATGTATTGTCGTCGCAAATTGCGACGGTGTCGGGCTATATTTGAAAAAAAAAGCCAAAACCGCATGACATTTGCCTGTCATCGCAAATTGCTGTCGCAATTTCACCCCAAATGTATTAGTGTCTGAGAGGTCATGAAAATAAGATCAAAAGAGTCAATAGGTTTGATTCTAGAAAGTTACCCTTCAGAGCCTTGTTGGTCCTAAAACAACAGGTTATAATATTCTTGAAATTATAATTCAGACTGTATCTGAAACAATGGATTATAATACTCTTGGAATGAGGAGGAATGCAAGGATCTCTCACAAAGTTTAGATTTCATAACAAATTTGGGAGGATCTATTTTTGGATTAGGAGGTTCACTTCTACCTTGATCAAGATTTTGAATGGGATAACTCTTGCCAGTTCTAGTCGTGACAGTCATAGACGAAGATGAAATGAGAGAGGACTCAGGATAATGCTAGACTCAGTCTCTAAGAACAACGCAAAGGAAATAAAGGCTAGAATAGCCAAGATGTGAGATGGACCTAGTACAAATCATCAAAAGAGGTGGCTAGAACAGCCAAGATAAGACTATCACAACATGAGATACAAAAGGCATAAAGAGATAAGGTAAAAAAATGAGAGATGACATGGGTCAAAGTAAAGATCGATAGATTCCTAACTTGAGACAACCAGTTTCTAATAGTGAGTGACAGGAAAATAGAAAAATAGACCTCACACAAAAAGCAAATCAAATAAAAGGTCAAATAGTCAATGAAAAACAAGTCTCTATTTTTTAAAATTGGGCTACAGTCTCACATGAGAGAGTACCAGGCCGTGTGAGAGAACACAAACCTTTGCATGAGAGAACACAGTCTCATGCAAGAAAGTGCTCTGAAGAGAAAAACTTCGAGCAGGAAAAGTGCAAAATCTGACAGTCTGACATAATTTTCAAGGTTAAAGTTGAATTTTGAGGTACAACCTAAATTGATGTCTGATAGAAAATCTAGTTTCCTAACAGGTTTTAAGAACAGTTTAATCAACAATCTCATTTTGGGATTTCAAGCATTCGTTTAAAGACACAAAGGTCTAGATCAAGCAGTTGTGATATAAGAAGTAATCATTAACATACCTATCAAGGAAAAAGACACTTGATAGCATTAGGGGAGTCTTTTTTTGATAATGATTGGACAATGTTTAGGACTTGATAACAAACACACAGCTTAGCCCTACAAAAAAATGGTGAGAAGCCAAAACCTTTGCCCCATTGCTTATGCGCATACGTGCACCTCACATAGCCATGTCACCCCCTAGAGCGCGCATGTGTTTTTGGTGTTTCCAAGAACTCAATGGTGTATGTTCAAAGGTTACCCTTGTAGTAGGGGATAGTGTCACAACCACCTTCAAGTGTCCAAGTGTATGCCTATGATGGGAATCTACGGGAGAGATTCTTCCCCCTCCCTACAAAAATATTATGACTCCTTTCAGAGGTGAACCGAGTAGGCCACTAGCTAAGAAAAGTTTTTAATAGGGTTCCATTCATGCTAACCTTCAGTGCCCCTAATACAAGGTTGAGGCCTCATAGCCACACCAACACCCAAAATTCATACACCCCCACAAGTAGGGCTAGGAGTGGCATCGCTCAGTATAATAGATGAAGCCTTCTCAAGATGATAGTCAAAGTCTTGAGAAGTAAGCTAACATGGTTTTGGAGTCTTTAGACTCAACAAAATGTTCTTTATTAGAGTGAGGTGGAATCACCAGTGATAGGTGTGTACTCACTTGGTTCATTCCCAGAGGTTCAACTTCCGGTAGGCCCTCTAAAGGTGACACTGGACTTGGTTTAGATTCGGGGGTCAAAATTTTTGGTTCTCCCAAAGGGAGAAGAGCATACTTCTCTATCCTGTTTCCTCACCCAAACATATCAAGAAGATTCATCACTGAGTTAGCTTTACTCCACCACAACTACAAGCTTTTGGGTTTTTGTTTCTCTCAAAGAGAGAAGAGCATAATCCCCTGGCTAATAGAAGTGTAAAGATTCACTACCTTTCTCTGTTTCCCCAAGAATTTATCATATTAGTAAGATCATTAGGATTTTGGGTTCATTCATGGTCATCACCTCCATGTAATGAAGAGCCAAATTCCCTACTCACTATCAAAATCCTTAAGAAATTTTAACGGAGCCCTATTTAAACTATGTGAATGAAAGCAAGAAACAAACATAATATTTTAGCAAGTCTTCGACTATCATCCTGCAATCAAACCATTAGTATGTTTTAAGTTCTTCGGCAAATGTCTTGCAGAAAACTATTATGCTGTGAAAATAATAGAGAAATAATAAACAACAGAAAATAGGAAACTATCAAAAAACTGAAACAGGAAAGATAGAAATTGAAAAAATTAAACATTGTATCCAAATCTCGCACGAGGAAGTACTCCACAGTGCACGAGAAAGTATAGTGTGTCATGCGATGATGCAAAAGCTCATGTGAGAGAGTGCTACAGGGAGAAAATCTTCACGTGGGATGCTCTAGATTCTCATGCGAGAATCCATACACAGACAGTACGGATGCATGGCAAAGCTTAAATTCCTGTCAGAAAAAAATGAGAATGAGGCCAAAAATTAAATTTTCTGCCCCACGGTGGGTGCCAAAATGTATGTGATAGAATAGGGACCTCAAATCCAACTACACACACAACATGGTCATTACTCACATGATCGAATTATGAGAGAGAGTATGAATTACTCAATCTAAAATTCATGGTGATGTGACCTGTTGCCTCCTATGTAGACGGGGTTTTTAATTGCTCTTAGATTGGAGAGCCAACAACCATAAGACCAATTCTACAATGGAGGATTTTCAAAAGCCATGAAGATAAACAAACTAAAATTGACCTAAATGAATGCAATTTAATCTAAGATACTTTGAAATAAATATGATACTAATCTAGAATAGCTTTGAAGGAAATATGAAATACAAATTACTCTAAAGAACTTGAAAGTAGAAATGATATTAAGCTATGAACAATTAAGCAAATTTATTCTAAAATGAGGTGCAATATTAAGCTAAAATGAGAAAATTATACTAATGCAATAAAAGCTTTGAATTGATAAAATTGAGACACAAAAATACTATAGTTTAGTTACTCTCAACAATTGCTTCCTTTGAATGAAGAAATGAGGTTCATTAAATAGAAAAGCTCAAGAAGAGAATGAAAGGGTTCTTGATTTGAAACTCCTGACCCTTCATTTCCATTTGAGACAAAAATGCATTGAATTACTTAATTAAAAGAATGGAATTTGCCACATAGGGGACTTTTTGAATATCTTGAATTATTAATTCAAAAATGAGTGTCCATTCAAATAACAAGTAATTATTAATTCCTTTTTTAATGGGTAATTAGCTAAAGGGGGTAGATTTTTATTTAATTCCAAGTACTTAGGACTTTAGGATTAAATTAATTTATCATAGGGGTAATTTAGCTAATAAAAGTCGAAGACTTTAGGAATTAATTTTAATAGTTGATTAGTGCAATTAGGGTTTTTGCAATTGACATCAAGTCAAATTAACTCAAGTAGAAGAGATGAAATTGCTTAGAAAACTAGGACTTTGGAGATGTAAAATTGACGAAAATGCACCAAAATTGATTGAATTTAATAGGTGCCAATTTTAGGGTATTACAAGTTGGGTGTACTTCAAAAGAGTATTTTCTTAGTGGGTGACAATTCCCATAGTGGTTTTTCCCAAAGTTGGGTTTCCACATTAAATATTGGCATTATACATTGTGAATACTTTGTGTGAATGATTTACTAATTGTTATAATTTATTTATTGTTGTCAGTAAATAGTGAATGATATTTTTATCAAGCTTCTATTGAGTTAATCAAAGAAAAATTTTAAAGGTATTTTGGATCAGGATTACTGATTTACCCCCCTCTAAGTAATCCAATAATTGGTATCAGAGCTAACTACCCTTAAGAGATAAGTTTCAAGACTTGAGTAAAAGATCTGAATATGTGGGTATGTGCAGGATCGCGGTATGCCAAAAAGTAGCAATGTGAAAAAGAAGTTCTGATTGATAGACTCTTTGAAAAACAACTATAACTTTCAAACAATATAATATTTTTGAAATCTGAAACATACATCACATTTTATGCTTCACCTAATACAATAATAATAAACAATTCTTTCAATTTGATGAAGTTTAGACTAAGTTAAGGTGGTCAAACACAAGATTTTTAATATTTAGAAAAATTTGTAGCAGAAAAAATCATAATTAATTATTTACTTGGAAAAAAATATAAATCACATCTAGACATGAGTCTACTAATTTTATCTAGAATATTATAAAAAAATATTATCATTTGATTTTGTTTAATGTGGTTAGACATACACCTACTTGTTATCTTTCTAGTCCTGATTAATAGACTTATTAAAAATAGCTATAAATTTCAAACTGTATAACATTTTTGAAATCCAAAACATGTGTCACATTCTATGCTTTTCCTACTACAAGAAAAATAAAATAAAAATTCAATTTGATAAACTTTAGACTAAGTTAACGTGGTCAGACATGAGAGTTTTTGTATTCTAGAAAATTTGTAGAAGAAAAATCATAATTAATTATTTACTTGGAAAAAATATTATAAAAAAATATGTGTCACATTTGTACATGAGTCTACTACTTATATATTGAATCTAGTAAAATAATATTATCATTTGATTGTGTTTAAGGTGGTCAGACATACACCTACTTTTGATTTTTTCCTTAAATTTTTCGTACTACTACATTGAAATTTAAAGTTTCAACATATAGAATAATTATTTTTCAAAAAAGGCCTAGTATCTTAGAAACTAAATTCAATTTTCTACAGATTCTCTTCTTACATAGTTTTGATATAATATTTATATCTTGTTCAAATTTTTATGTCAACTTTCCTAAACCTAATTTTCTGAATTTTCATTGCCACTTAAGGGCCTAGTTTGACATACCATGATCCTGCACATACCCATGTATAGGAGAGAAGTACCTAAGTTGAAAAAGGAAATTTTCTCTACATGGAAAATAATAATGAGATTGTATTTATCTAGGATTGGATATTTTACACTGAACTGGATTGATAATGGCTACAATCCACCACCTACTAGACCTTTGACAGTTGACCAGATGAGAGAAAGTCAAGAACACAACTCAGTAATGACACACATTGCTTCTTCCCTCTCTGATGTTGAATTTAATGATATTAAATATTGTGTTAATCCAAAATAGATTTTGAATAGGCTCACACTTATTTATGGAGGATATCAGCATGTGGAAAAAGATAAGGTTGACAGTATGAGAGAAAAATATGGTGAAATGAGGATGAAAGATGAAGAAAACATCAAATAATATAGTAGCACAATCAAGGAAGTTGTGAGTGCCATCAGAGGTAATAGTGGATCAATGACTAATGAGGAAGTGGTAAGTATGATCTTGAGAACTTTATCTTCTAAGTATGCTATTAGAGTATTTGCAATTCAGGAATTGAGATCTACACCGAACAATATTGTAGCTCTTGAAGCCCTAATTGGTGAGTTGATTGCATTTGAGTTAAATAATTATGATAATAGTCTACTGATTATTGAGATAGCCTTCAAGTCATCTATAATCATTGGACCATCAAGAAGAGAATGAGAGAATCATAGAAATGAGTATGGAAATGAGTATGAAAGCATTTTGAATGAAGAGAAAGAACAAGAATAATTGGAAGCATTGTTGGCTAACCGACTACCTAGAGGAAAAGGAAAGTATAAAGGCAAGTTACCATTGAAATATTTCAGTTGTAATAAGATCAGACATATTGTATCTAGATGTCCTGAAAATGACAGGAATGATAAGAATGAAAAAAGAGATAACCGAAACCAAAGATTCAAAAGTTTTAAGGAAAAAGGTAAGAAGTGTTTATACCTAGATAAGGAAGGTGTAACTAATGATGAATCTAATGATATTGAGGAAGGATATGAAGTTGTCTTTGTTGCAGTAAAAGAGAATCAGATGAGGAAAAGTTTGAATATGAAAAAGAACTTTTTCCTCATGTAAGTAAACCAAACCCTTGGATTATTGATAGTGATTGTTTACACCATAGGACTGGTGATATTGACAAGTTTGAGAATCTACAAGAATATGATGGAGGATTTGTCAGATTTGGAAATGAAGTTCCATGCCTTTTGAAAGGTAAAGGATTTATTGTGTTGAATGAAAAGATGAAATGTAATGATGCATATTAGGTTAGAGGACTGAACTATAATTTGTTGTGTTGCAAAACTAAACAATACTAGCCACCGACTCAAATTTTAAAACTAAAAATTTAAGATCTATGGTGTTGATGGAGATATAATTGGAACTGGAGGACAATCAAGAGGTAATTTATTTTATCTTGATATTGATGCAAATAGTTTCTTGTTTCCTAAAACTGTAGATGTATGGTATGGCATAAGAGACTATGTTGTGTGAATTTTGGTAGCTTGATCAAAGTGAGTAAGAAGAGTAGAGTTAGAAAAATGCAAAGACTATGAAAACTTGAGAAAGCTATGTGCAAGGAATGTCAAATTAGTAAGATGACCAAGTTAAGTTTCCTAAGAATATATTATTCTACAGATGGCATGTTGGAATTGGTTCACATTGATGTTTGTGGTCCTATGAAATTTCAAAGCTATTATGGATATGTGTTCTTTATTTTGTTTGTGGATGATTATTCAACAATGATGTTTGTTACATTTCTAAAAGAAAAATCTGATGCATTCCAAATGTTTAAGTGGTATAAGGCTAGAGTTGAGAAAGAAATAGGTAAACATATGAAGTGTTTGAGATCTAATAGAGGATGTCAATTTATCTCTAATCAATTTGTTCTCTTTTGTAATGAGCATGGAATTAAAAGACAAGTGTCTTCACTGAGGACTCCAAAACAAAATGGGATACGTGAGAGAAGAAATAAATCTATTGTTGATTATGCTAGAACTTTGTTAATTCATAAAAAGGTTGCACAAACATTTTGGAGAGAATCTATAATTACTGCAGTTTACACTCTCAACTGAATATAGTTAAAGAAAGGTACAAATGAGACACCCTATGAACTATGGTTTGGTAAAACATTGAATGTAAGTAATTTCAAAAAATTTGGAAGTAGGTGTTATATATTGAAAGATTATATAAATGGAAAGTTTGACTCTAAAGGTGGTGAAGGAATATTCTTTGTTACTCATCAAAGAGTAAAACATATAAATGTTTAATCAATGATTCTAACAAAATATTTGAAAGTGCAAATGTAAGAGTTGATGAATTTGTAGAAAGGAATGAAGAGGATAGCAAAAAGTAACCTGGGATTTATAACAGATTTGTTTATGTACAAGATGGTAATTCATTTTATACAGCTGAGCAGTAACCAGAAGGAACTAATGAACAAGATGAGCCCCAACCGAGAGATGAAAACAATGATGAGTAGTCTATCTCGAACCTATATGATAAAAGTATGTGAGAAGACACCACTCACTAAGAAGAATTATTACAGACAAGGATGTAGGAGTCATGGAAAGAAGTAAGTTGAAAGATAAAACTTGTTTGATTTTTGAATTTGAGCCTAGATTGGTAAAGGATGCACTAGAAAATAAATATTGGATGATTTCTATGAAAGAAGAAATAGATCAAATTGAAAAGAATAACACATGGTCACTGGTATCGAGACCTAAGGACAAGAATGTGATTGGAACAAAATGGATTTTTAGAAAGAAACTCAATGATAAAGGAGACATGATTACGAATAAAGAAAGATTAGTATGCAAAGGGTATGAAAAATAAGATCGTATTGAATATGGTGAAACTCTTGCCCGTATTGCTAGATTAGAAGGTGTTAGAATATTACTTTCTTGTGCAGCTTATAAAGGATTCAAAGTTTATCTTGAATGGATGTTAAATTTGCATTTCTAAATGGAATTCTTGAAGAAGTCTACATTGAACAACCTGATGGTCTTGTTGACAAGAACAATAAGAATATGGTTTGCAAACTACATAAAGCTTTATATGGATTGAAGCAAGCTCCTCAAGCATGGTATGAAAGATTGCACTCTTATTTAGTTAAGATTGGATTTGAAAGGACTAGTGATAACAAAAATTTATACTTGAAATGTGATAAATATGATGAAATTATAATTTCTGAAATATTTTTTGATGACATTATATTTGGTGGTAATGAAATAATGTCTAAGTCATTTTTTGAGGAAATGAGAAAGGAATTTGAGATGTCTATGATATGAGAGATTAAATTCTTTATTGGACTTAAAATTCAACAAGTAAAGGATGGGATCTACATCACTCAATGTAAGTATATAAAGGAGATCCTAAAAATATTCAAGATGGAAGACTCAAAACCGGTTGGAACACCAATGGCTACTAGTTGTCAATTGTCCAAGGAAGATGATACTAAGGAAGTGAATGAGACACTTTACCAATCTATGATTGGTAAACTATAATATGTGGTACATATTAGACCTAATATAACACATTTAGTTGGTATTGTTGCAAGGTTTTTTGCAAACCCTGAGGAGACACATATGTTTGTAGTTAAGAGGATATGTAGATATTTGAAAGGGACTAAAGATTTCATTTTGTTATACACAAGAGGTGGATATTTTTATCTTAAGGTATATAGTGATGCTAACTGGGCAAGAAATGTTGATGATAGAAAAACCACGAGTTGTGGAGCTTTCTTTCTAGGAGAAAGACTAGTGACATGGTTAAGAAAGAAACATAGTTGTATTTCACAATCTACTACCAAAGATGAATATGTGATAGAATCTATGAATTTTTATAACATTATATGGATCAAACAACTACTAGAGGGTATGCATGAAGAGATTATTGATCCTATTACAATTTATTATGATAATACCAGTGTTATTAACATATGAAGAACCATGTGATTCATTCAAAGGACAAGCATATATCAATTAAGTATCACTAATTGAGAAAGCAAGTACAAGATAAGCATGTGACATTGGAGTATGTGAATTCTAAAGAGAAGATATCTGATATCTTTACAAAACCATTACTGAAGGATTCTTTTGAGTATCTCCAAGGTAAGTTAGGGGTTCTTCCCCTATCCAATGTTCATTAAGGAAAGATGCATGCTGCATCAATTCAAGGACTCAATAGAATATCTATCTTGTGAGTTGATGCTAGTATTCACTCTTTAGGTGAAGCCTGAAGTTATGAAAAATGATGTTTATGACTGCAATGTAAAATATATATACTAGAGGTATATCAAATAAGTTTATGCTTCTTTGGCATTGTTGTCAAAGAGGGAGATGAACAAATAAGGGAGAATAATGAGAAATCAGAAGAAGAGAGATAAATTAGTATATGTCAAAGAGGGTGACAAATCAAAAGAATTTAGTAAGAGGGAGAATATTATTTGAAAGAGCTGAATAAATCCAGAGGGAGAAGATTAATCAAAGGAGAGTACTACTAATGAATAAGAGAGAATTTTGTGGATAGAATCAGAATGGAAAGTGTTACTAACAAAGAGAGATAGATTACATATGAAAGATTAGAAAGAAGAAGTTACTACTCAGAGGGACTACAAAATATGAATGAGATTAAAGGATACCATCATCAATTGAACACTGAATTTGTTTAGTGTTTTCATCAATACTAAAGAGGGAGATTGTTACCATAACTGATAACAATGTTGAAGATTGATTATCTAATGTACCTGATGATGAAGACCGACCAAGATCAGAGGAATACATGATAGTAGAAAGGTTAGATCATTTATAGTCTTATCATTGATGTCCAACAATTGGTTTCTAATTTATATTATGTTGCCATATCATTTGGTAATGATATAATATTAATGAGTTAAGCAAAAGAAAAAATGAGAAGTTGAGAATTTGACGAACTTAAATGGAAAACTGATACAGATTAGAAAATGATTTGATTATGCTGATATGATTTTTTTCTACCTAACATATGATTATATTAAGTCGGTGAAGCATGGTGATGAAGTTTTGAGAATTTGATAATTTATGTTCTTTTGGCTATCGAGATGTAAAATTCACTCGGTAAGGTAAAGAGAAAAAGATAGATCACTTGGTAAAGAAGAAAGGTTTAGGCACCAAGAGAGGAAAAATATTAAATAAGGATCGAATCGATATTTAATGATTACCTATATGATGAGCTAGATGATCATGATGATGATGAAAGTTAGTTAAAAGAGATCTATGGACAGGAAAATTCAAGGTGAATATCTATGGAAAGATCTAAGCAGAAAAAGAGATGGAACAAGTTTTTAGAAAATGTTCAAGTTCCTAGGTGAAAATAAAATGTGTTACCGAGATCCAGATCTGATCTATAATGAATTGAAAGGTCAAGATTGATTAATGGAAAACATAATAGATGAGATTAAGAGGCAAAATATGTCTATATAAAGGATGATCTTATATGGACAAATGGCTAGAAAACTAAATAGTTCAAGAGTTACTGGCTATTGCAAAGAAGAAGGAACAGAGAGATTCTAAGTGGGAAAAGAAGGATTTGATGAAGTGTTGATGCTAGTGGATGGTGAAGAATTTAAGTGAAGAAAAAAGAGCATACAAGGATTTGATTGAGAAAAGATAGTTACAAATTAACAGGTCAATTTTATTATTGTTGCTTACTAGCATTTGTAACATACAAATCTCTTAATAGAGTGGACTTAACTATCTTATTGTAAAATTCCTTGAGAAAGGTGATATTCTAAAGAGTGTTTAAAGCCTTGTAACAAGGCCACTCCTAACAGGGTGAAGATCCTAACAAACCTGAGGCAATCCCTTAACCAAGTCACACCTAATAGTGTGTTTTGTAATCTTTAACCAGATTGGCTCTTAGTTGGGCGTACTTCAAAAGAGTATTTTCTTAGTGGGTGAAAATTCCCATAGTGTTTTTTCCCAAAGCTGGGTTTCCACGTTAAATACTGGTGTTATACATTGTGAATGAGTGTGAATGATTTACTGATTTTTGTAGTTTATTTATTGTTGTCAGTAAATAGTGAACTGTGTTTTTATTGAGTTGTTACCGAGTTAATCAATGAAAAATTTTAAAGGTATTTTGGATCATGATTACTGATTCACCCCCCCCCCCCCCTCTCTATAATCCAACACTTGTATCATATGTATTGGAGAATATTATACCAACCTATGTCAGAGATTCATCAGGTACTACATCTAGTCAAGTGAAGGGCCTTATCAATTCAGTAAATACTCACTCTAAATCTCTTGATAATTTTACAATGATTAAAGTTAAGAATGAATTTGATGATAACATATTTAATTAGTTGAATCCAATTATTGCAAAATATAGAATATTTTTAGGAGTTGGTATGAAAATTATTCAATATTCTTTATCTAAAGGAGGTAATATTTATAAGGCATGTCTATCATATCCAAAATGTGTTGAGGATATTAAAAATTTGGTTAAGGAAAATAAGAAGAAATTATAAGATTTGTTTATATTATTTAATCCTTTAACAATTTATGTATATAGTCATGAAGGATAGGTTATATCTTTAATTGACGAGATTAAGAGCTTAGAGAATGAGAAGAATAGAGTTGCTAGAGGAATTGGTGAACTTAGAAGTATAATTAATCCTAAGTGATGCAGAGTGTGAAGCGGTGTGGTGATAAGGTTATCAATGATGGTTGTGATTTGAGTGGTTTAGGAACTCCAAGCCCACTAGCCAAACTCCAACACCCTCCAAATCACCAAGGTTGATGGAAAAGTTCTAAAAAGATGTTTTAAGAAAGATTCAATTAGCTTTAGGCTTCTATCCAATACCTAATACCCAAATTGCTCAAACTTCATGCTAGGCTTGATTGCCCCTGTAGTAGGTCAACAAAAATAGAAATGGATTGGTTCCACACAAATTTCCCAAGACACTTGGTGAAATATTTTCATATTCAAATACCCTTTTCAATTAACTTCAACATATCCAGATCTAGACATAGATTGTTTTGGACAATATGTGAAGACTCTCAAACTGTGCCATGTTCCTAGCACCAAAAATAGCCAATTTCAAAGCATGTATATGCTATATTGACTCCCCAACCCATAAACCTTCATATTCCAATGAAATGGATCAAAAAAGGAATAGAAATTTAGTTTGGTCCTTAGACCTATATAACTATATAACCCCCAATTTGGTCCTCAACAAGCCCTTAAGGTCGAGGCTTCCTCAATGTACCATCTCCAAGAACTTCTAGGCTTAACCAATGGTTGTTTCACCATACATATTCCATTTCAAGACTATCCAAGTCATTAAAACTATATCTCCTTCAGGTAGGTTAATGGTTGCTGCTCCCAACCAAGCATTTCCCTTAGGATTTCTTCCTCAAATTCAATGATCACCCTATCAAAACCATATCTCTACAATATATCTTGTTAATATTGTAACATAAAAGTCAATTAAACATAATTCCATGATAATTAGTGAAATAATTCATGGAATGATGCCCTCATAATGGATTTGTCAACTATTATAGACAAAATAGTGACCCCAAAATGTAATCAGTCAATTTGATGGATTGAAACTGAATCAAATGATCCTTCAAAGAGCTCAAAAAGGTTTTTAGTGATGTTATTAAGATCCCTACTATGTTTTTAATAATGAACAAACTTCTAGAACTTAGATCATGCAAGTAACATATGGAAATTGATTAAATTTTTGAGTTTTATTACATTTTTTGTGGTAGTCTGTACATGCTCATCATCCTTGTTGTACCACTACTTATCTTAACATTATATGGCCTCCTAATAACTTCCCCAACCATATTTTATTAGTTGGAGGGACTAGTTACCCCTAAAACAACTTAAATCAAATTTTCCTCCTAATTGCTCATAACCGTTGGAATTCAAATATTTGAATTTTGAACTTTGATTTTATTGCATATTTTATCCAACTAACACTCCTAACCTTATGGATTCAATCTCAAATAACACTTAGGACCTAATTTACTTAGTCTAATCAATCCTAGATCCTATTTGGTACTATTGGCCACCCATACATTATTTTGGTCCTAAGTCCTTACTAGGACTTCTAGGACATTTAACCTTTAAATCAAATTTATTGTTACAAATTTCCATTATAGGCTTTAATATTTCCCATTTAACATTAAATGGTGCTTTTGATCCTCCTACTCCATTTGGTTCTAAGGTGGGCTTAGGTGATTGGATATGTGCTCATGCACCATACACCCCACCTCCAAAATAACTCTTGTCCGAAGAGTGAAGGAAAATTGTTTTCTTTCCACCCATTCTCCTAGATAGATGTCTACAAAGCTTCACCTACAATATATCACCCTTCACATGAGTATTAACTTCATTCCAAACATTAGAAACAAAAACAAAAAAAAAAATTCTTGTCACCACCAAAGGTAACCTTATTTACTATTGATTGTGGATAGTCAACATGTGTCCCTTTAAATTGTTTCTTCACTTTTTGTTTAGGATCAAGTAGACCACTTCCATTTTCTTTCATGGATATATCAGCATCATATTTCATTGATGACACCATAGGACACAAAAGTGTGCCTATCATCACTCCTTTTCCATGCACTGTCTGCTGCAAATCTAAATTTTTGTATTTTTCATTAATAATTATTTTTTTCATAACCATTAAGGAAGGCTTATGTTTCAGACCTACCTCTTCTTTCCATTATCCTCATTCCCTTGCAAGGAAATATACTTATTTTTACCAAAACACACAATCCTTTCACCTTCAATGTTATCACCTAGCAAAGGTGTAAGATGGAATTTCTTACCATCCTTGTGCACTACATAGACATTTGTTAATCCATAATGTACTGTACATTTCTAGAGGCTTTCCAAGGCCTTCCAAGGATAATATGACAAGTCATAGGGATTACATCACACACAACCCTATCCTTATATGCTCCTATTGAAAAATCAACAATGGTTTTCTCTCTCACAACAATATTTTTCTCATCACTCACCCATGATGCTTTGTATGGCCTAGCAATAGGAAATCTCTTCAAATTCAACATATTGACCATCTCATAAGACACTATATTGTCAAAAGAACCAAAATAAATTATCATTTTTAAAACCTTACCATGACTTACACAATTGGTTCTAAATATGGATGCTTTAGCCTCCTTTTTCTACTACATTTGTGGTCCTCTTCTCACCATCAAGAAGTATCCTTCTAATATTAGATTTTCTAGAAGTGATATCCTTTCTACCTTCTTTTCCTCTTCTTCATCTTGTGTCAAGGTGACTCTACTCTCCACCTTCTTAGAATATACATTCTTCTCAGGGAACTTGTAGGATTGATGCCCTACTACTCCACATGAAAAGCATGTTCTAGTGAATATACCACTACCCCTACCATATCTATTTCCTCCTCTTGGCCTTGCATCACTAACTACCTCTTTTCCTTTTTTATTTCTATTTTGCACTTATCCTTCATTGGATGTGCCACATCTACCTCTATTGCTTGACCTCTACCATTGCCTTTCCTATCATGTTTCCTCTTCAACTTTTCTTCAGCCTTCATGGATAATTTAAAACACTCATCCAAGGATCTAGGTGTATTTTGTTGGAAGTCTATTATGAGAAAATGATATACTGAGAGGGAGGGTGAATTAGATATCTACCAATTATTCCATTTTGACATAATCTTACTTGCATAAATCAAACACTAAATTCAATACTGAAAGAGATATAATATTCTAAACATCATACACAAAAAAGAAACATAAAACAATGATTTTGGTTACCAAGAAACCCTTGAAAAGTAAAAATGGGGTGGAGATGACACCCACAAATATTCACTACTGTAGTATTAAATTTTTCCTATTAGGACTACAAGTTTGATCATAAAATGATGATCTACCATGTGAGGGGTCTACCCTATAAAGAGATTTTAAACTTATACAGTTGACCT
Source organism: Chamaecyparis obtusa (assembly GCA_027943335.1). Taxonomy (NCBI): domain Eukaryota; kingdom Viridiplantae; phylum Streptophyta; class Pinopsida; order Cupressales; family Cupressaceae; genus Chamaecyparis; species Chamaecyparis obtusa. The sequence goes on along the minus strand of BSBK01004294.1, from coordinate 266,094 downwards.
TGCAAAAGGATTTAAACTTACAAAAAAGTAAGCACTAGGTTAAGAGATTTACATAGGTCTGCTAAAACCACTCTATTAATATATTTACCCTGATTCACCTATTAGAATGTCTCAGTACCTAATCCTTCAGTTTTCACTATGATTCTGATAACAGATCTTCTCCTTACAATATAGATTTGATCTTCTCTATCAAATATATCTTTTCTCTATCCTTCACTGCTCTACTTGGTCATTGAACTTTTTTCCTGATAATCAAAACACTTTTATGTCCTACATGTATGATATCTTCTTCATAAAATTCTCCTTCCTCATAATACATTTTAGGTTTCAGATCTCATCTTATATAAATAATTGATCATCTCCTTGATTTGAGATCTATGGTCTGGATTATCTACTTTTGATGCTTAACCATTCCCCAATTCTAATTGCTTGGATGGATTACATAGGGATTAATGATTATAGTTCTAAAGCATAATCACCTCTATGATTTCCTCTACCAATAATAAATATTATGTAGATGTCGGCCAAAATGGTTTACCTAAGTGTTTGTACCATAACAAAAACATATGTCAAAACTAGCTTACTCAGCATTAGAATTCTCTAGCACTCAACACTGACTGTTCTTCATATCCTGGTGCTCAGCACTGACATATCTACACAACTTAGCATAACTAGCTCGGCTAATACTAAATTACTCAATGAACACTGACTTACTCGATAGTAACTACTACTTGGTAAATGTATAATATACAAGTCTATACATGATGACTCTGTCGCAGTGATGATTGACCAACATTACCTAGAAAATGACTAAGTGTAAGACACTAATAGACAACAAAACTTAGGGATCAACAATATCCCCCTTTGACATTAGTGGCAAGAATGCTTTTTCATGACATTTACATTACATTTACATGAGTACTTAGTAATAGACAAAACTTCTATATTAATACTCCCCGTAAGACTTTGACTCAATCTTCAAAAAAAGAATTTACATATTTATACATAAGACTCCTTATTGACATATACTCAAAAATATACATTTTCAAAATGTATGTCATACCATTTGTCCATTGTGTTTGTATCTTCTTACTGATATATGATATGTATCTAATATTGCATATTCATATTCATATCCATTTCCCCTTTCTAATATTCTATCACTGTCATGTTATATTATTTCCCCCTTGTTTTTATCACTTGAATTTCTTGGGGTGTGGGGGTTTTGAAATACTTTTCCAAGAATGGTTTGTGAAGCTTCATTACCATCCCTAATGCATTGTCCCAACTGGACCTTACAAACTTCAAAACCTCATAATTTATTTCTAGCTCGGTAGCTAGCTCAACTAGGCTTTCGACAATAGAAAGATGAGGATCTTTCTGTACTAATTCCTTTTCTGTGACTAACTCTCTTTGCATAACCTCAAGATGAGGTGTCAACACTGTTTGAATAGATATTAGTTGAGCCCTTATTTTACCATCATTAGCCACCAACTCAGCTAATCTACCCTGGGAATGTAATCACCTGGTAAAATGTATAAAGCTGGAACTTGCATCCATGCTCAATGAGTGACTACTAGACTTTAAATCTAGTTGTAGTTTGTCTATCATATCCTAATTATCCTTTGTAAATTCTTCCACATTGCATAACTTCTTGTACAAAGAATGTTCATTTTGTTCAACTTCTTCTAAGTTTTTTTATTAAGGTAGAGAGTTCTACCTGTTTCACTACAATGTCTGTAGAGACCCTATTGAGTACCTTGGTCTCAAACTTCCTTTCTAACCATCGTAAAAACTTATCATTAGCCTCGCTGTCATCATCATTCACCTTCTTGAATATATGAACAAGTTGTTCCAAGATAGGTATAGATTCATTTACATCATCCATCTCAAAAGCATTTATGAAAATACCTTTTATCTCATGTAGTAACTACTTAATCTGATGTTCCCTTCTCATTTCTTCTTGTTTACTCTTCTTCTTTAGCACATCCTGGAACATTTGCATTTGTTTTTAGGTCAAGTTATCAGTGTCCCACTTAGGAATCACTATAACCTCTTTGAGTGTCACCTATGTGGTAGGATATTTCTCCTTCTTCTTTTGTGTCTTCTTTCTAGGTGTGTTTCTACTCGGCATCTGTATGAGAACTTTAATTGCATCTTCTTCCTTAGGCTCTTGTGTTTCCTACTCTTCCTCTTTCTCAATCTTGTCATTTTTTGTGCCTTCCACTTGAGGGCTTATTACAATTAATGAAGATCTATCTTCTTTCTCCTTATGAGTTTCCTCAGCCTTCTCTTTTTGTTTCTCCTCAGCAAGTGTAGTCTATGGTATGATTCTCAACTTGTCTTGTTTCTTGGCATTGACACTTGGTGAGGCTTGTGTTTCAACTATGACCATGTGTTGACTTGTTTATGTAGTATCAACAGTTGAAGCACTCTCAATTTTTGGATAGTCTTGAACTTGAATTAATACAAGATTAGTGCATGGTAGAAACTTATCTGATACTACCTCGGCTTGTATTTATTTCTGAATGTCTTCCTTAGTCAATACATTTTTTTTCACTAGAGTATCCTCAGTGATGTCAAAAATTGTGTTCACACCTGTGAGTCACTTATTTCATCCTTCTTTTCTTCTTCCTTCTCCTCATTTAGTGGCTCAAAAATATCTTCCTTATTGTCTAGTTCTACTCCACTAGATGTTCCTGTACTTAGTTGTACACTCTTATCAACAATAAGACAAAAAGTGATTTTCCATAATTTTGTGCTTTGTTGCATAATATCTTCAACCTTGTGTTTTAATATAGAATATGCTCAGAGCTTAGGTACAAATCTACTTTTGTACTTTTCCATATATTGCTTGATGTATTCAAGGCATAAGTCAGGCATGACTTGAGCAAGTGTGCTCTCCCTTACTTTCTTCTTAGACATCAAAGAATACTCCCATTTATGAGCTATCCTCTTGTACATTTCATCAATAATGTGACCATCCAATTACAATGGTTTCATCTTGAATATATAGAGCATCTCAAGCATAGCTTGTTCTACTCTCTCTTTATCTTCAAAGCTCAATTTTTCAAATTTAATATGCTTGAATCTTGCCAAGCTGACAGTGATTGTGATGTTGTGGCATATCTCATCCATAGTTAGTTGTTTCCTCTAAGGTAATTTCTTCTTAATATCCTCATCAGATTTTTTTTCCTCATCATCTTTTTCAAAAATCAACTTTCTTCTTGGCCTCTTTCTTACATTTCTCGGTACAACCTTAGCCTGAACTAGTTTTCTTTTCCCTCAAGTACAGGTCTTATTTTGTGGCCTGACAACTAAAACAATTGAAGCTACCCTAGTTCTAGGCCTAAGTACTAGGGAGGGTGTGGGCTTAGGTCTTCGTATTTTCTTCTTTATGGGCTCAGCAACTAATGCCTTCTTGTCTTTCTTAACTACTGCAGTCTCCTCCTCTTCACTATCTTATGACTCACTAATCTTGTCCTCTCCTAATCCTTGAGTCAATACAAGAGGTGCATCTATCTCTTCTCCCTCTCCTAGTATCTTTTCTAGGTTTTTCACTATCTTCTTTCTTTTTGTCTCCATGGTTGTAGATGTTAATCCCATGGTTATCTTAGATTTAGCTTCCTCATATGTTCTAAATGAATTATCTTTTCTATCTACCTCCACAGTTAATAAGGTTTTTATTGTTTCTACTATTTCATCTATGTTGAATTCATAAGGTAAAGGCCTTAGCCATGATACCCTCAGTTCAACAACTTGTGCATATGTGAAATCTGTATCAACTAGGAAACATATGTCTTTGTAGTACTTCTCCACTAGTGATACTGGGATCCTACTTCTTTTCCTCATTTTCTTCTTAAATTCTACAAATTGGTTGTCCATTACACTCTCAAAGTTCTCACCCATTTGATCAATAAATTCAATAATATTTAATGTCATAGATCTATTCTTATCCCATGCTACATCCCCAACAGTAGGAAAACTATTTTGTATGTAGAAAAATAGACAAACAAGAAGGGAACCAAACTTACACATTGAATTCTTCTCTTTCCTGATGGATGTAAGGCTCTCGACAAGTTGTGTCAGTTGAAGCTCGAAAAGGTCATATGTATGATCCTTCTTTACTATCTTCCAAGCTTGGTCAACTGCTTTAAATGGAACACTGTCCAATCTGCTAGATTGATAAAATTTGTGTGCTATCACCCTCACTACAAAATCAATCTCTGGATCCGTGATAGTTGAAATGGTCATTTCTCATTTGTTCCACACTACCTGGGTGTTTTCTTGAATTTCCTCCTTACTTTGACATCTCATAGTATTTTTCCTTGGAAGACTAGGATAGCCAGTCACTTTGTGTATCATTTCCTTGGTGATCTTAACTAGTCCATCCTCTAACCATATTTTCATGTCATGTACTCAGCTCAGTACAATCTTGATCCATTCAACTTTGAAATTTTGTGGAAAGTCTAGGGCATGCACCAACCCTCGCTTAGTAACCTTCTAGTGTTCTAGCTTCAACACCACATTGCTACACAATTTGTCATAGGCTTCCCTCAGCTCATAATCTCTAATCTCTATGATCTTGCATATATAACATGTGCATACATCATTGATCATCAAAACCTTAGGAGGGATTGACGATAGGGCTCCCATAAGATCTCCCAAAATTGCACTCTCAGGAACGTCCTGGAATTTCTATAGTTTACACGCATTGTTCCTCACAAGTTGTACATTGAATACTTCCTTCCCTTGCTTCTTAACTACAATAGATGATGAAGATTCCATGTCTTCAAATTTAGGGTTCAGTTACAAAAATAGATAAATTGGTAAATACCTTGCACAAATAGTTCTCAAAAGTTTGTCGATGGCACACTGTGAATGATCTCTACAAATCACACTTAGCACAAAAGCTCTTGATAATCGCTCTTGAAAGTTCTCAAATCACTGGTGAAATGAGAATAAATGGTAACTTCCCGCTTTATAGAATTCAAATAGTCAGATTAGGGCTTCATTAATGATCCATACACTTTCTATGTAAGATACAGTTGTCTTGGCAATCTCATGTCAACTTGGTCAACATAAGCTCGGTCGATACAACCATTCAGTTCTAACTCGATATTCATCACATCTCGGCTACCAAAGGTGCTCGTCATACACTAGTGGCTTGGTCACTATAGGCTAAAATACTGATGCTCGACATCAAATATACAGTGTAGCTCTTTTCTCAAATCTTTCCTAATGCATCTTAATCTATGTAGATATGGACTTTATCTTGTCAAATGTTAGGAATTGATGTAAAATAAAGAATTATAACAATTAAGTTCCTCACATACCTTATTTTCTCAGTTTGAAGTAGTTTGATCACATGATCCATTGGATTGGGTGACCTCAGGTTCACTGGATCCACTACTTCTTACTTTTGCTTTCTTCTTCCATGTCTTGTTCATCTAATTTATCATCTGCTCAACAATTTCTTCATTCTTGACTTTTTCATTGCTCGGTATATGTGCTTTTTAGTCTTTCTTTAAGTGACCAATCTTAATGCATTTTTAGCTTTCCATACTTCCATTCATCCAATTCTTGGATTTTCCTCCGAAATGTGTATTTAAATAGTTTTCTCCAATATGACCATACTTTCCACAGTAATGACAACTATACCATGTATTATAGTCCCAATTGTATGTATTACCTTTCTTAGGTTCCTTAGTCTATTGATTGGATGTCCACTTAGCTTTGGATCTACACTCATGTTCTCTATGTCCATATTTTAGACAATTGAAACAATGTCCTTGAAATCTAGGTGAGGTAGGTTGATTACTGACCTTTTTCTTGCATTCATGTGCCTGATGTCCATGTTTCATACAGTTAAAACAATATCCATTGAACTTTGGTTTAGGATTAGACTTACCATGTTTGCTTCTGTAGATGTTTGTTGTGTGTCCTAGCTTTCCACAATGATGGCATGTAGGCTTGTTGTTCTTTGGCTTAGCATTCCTCTGTTCTCCACTCTTTGATGATTCTCCTTCCTTAATGGATGATAGGTGCTCATCATGTCAAAGTCCAGATGTATCATTGGATCTTCTAGGTGACCTCAACAGTTCTTCAAAGTATCTCACAACTTCATTAGGCTTGTTCATCCTTTCATTGAGTTATTTTTCAAATCTTAGTTCATTCTTCAGTTGACCATTTTATGATTTTAGATTTGTAATTTCCACATCTTTCCTTCCTAATTATTGATTAACAAGTAGCAGTTGATTTACCATGTCCAATTGATTGTTTTTCAACCTTTGCATGTCACATTTCCTTTCATCAAGTCTCATAGATATTTTCCTTTTATCTTCTTCAGCCATTGTCTTATCTTCTCCAGCTTTCTTTTTATGTTCAACAACTTCAAAGAGTCTTGCTAATTGTATTTCTTTTTCTCTCTTCAGATTTTTGATGTCCTAATTCATTATGTTGGTTTTCTCCAAAAGATCTTTTATGGCTTTGTCACTTTCAGTAGAGTTACCAGTGTCAAATAGTCCTTTAGTATCCTCTTCTTTATATTGAGTCTCATTCTACTGAATTGTTATTTCTCTTCTTCTGCTTAGGGATTTCTTCAGTTCACCTTTGGGTGCTTCAAGTTGTTGTAATGCAAGATAAATGTCAATATTTTAATTCTCTATGATCTTTCCCAACTTATAAACCTCCATCTCAAGATCTTTGACTCACAAATGGTTAGACTTATTTTAGAAACTTAGCTCTGATACCAATTGTTGGAAATCTATTATGGGAAAGTGATATACTGAGAGGGAGGGTGAATCAAATATCTACCTATTATTCCATTTTGACATAATCTTACTTGCATAAATCAAACACTAAATTCAATACTAAAATAGATCTAATATTCTAAACATCATCTATGAAAATGAAACATAACACAATGATTTTGGTTGCCTAGAAACCATTGAAAGGTAAAACTAGGGTGGGGATGACACCCACAAATCTTTACTACTATAGTATTAAATGTTTCTTGTTAGGGCTACAAGTTTGATCATAAATTGATGATCTACCCTATGAGGGTTCTGCTCTATAAAGAGATTTTAGACTTATACAATCTACCTTGCAAAAGTATTTAAACTTACAACAAAGTAAGCACTCGGTTAAGAGATTTACTTAGGTTTGCTAAAACCACTTTGCTAAGATATTTACCTTGATTCACATGTTAGAATATCTCAGTACTTGATCCTTTGGTTTTCACTATGATGTTGATAACAAATCTTCTCCTTACAATATAGATTTAATCTTCTCTATCAAATATATCTTTGTTCTTTCCTTCACTGCTCTGCTCGATCACTGAACTTTGTTTCTGATAATCAAAACACTTTTCTATTTTGCATGTATGAGATCTTCTTCATATAATTCTCCTTCCTCAAAATACATTTTAGGGTTTAGATCTCATCTTATATAAACAATTGATCATCTCCATGATTTGAGATCTATGATCTGGATTGTCTACTTTTGTCGCTTAACCATTCCCTAATTCTGATTGGTTACATGGATTACATAAAAATTAATGATTACAATTCTAAGGCATAATAACCTCTGTGATTTCCTTAACCAACAATAAATATTATGTAGATGTTGGCCAAAATGGTTTACCTAAGTGTTTGTGCCATAACAAACACATATGACAAATCTAGCTTACTCAGGATTAGAATTCTTTGGCACTCGACACTGACTATTCTTCATACCCTGGTGCTCAACACTAACATATCTACATAACTTGACATAAACTGGCTCAGCTCATACTAAAGTACTCAATGACAATTTTCTTACTCGGTAGTAACTATTGCTTGGTAAATGTACAATATACAATTCTATACTTGACTTGGCCTATACTTCATGACTCGATTGTAGGGATGACCGACCAACATTGCCTAGAAAATGACCAAGTGTAAGACACTAATAGAAAACAAAACTTAGGCCTCAATAGTAGTCATGTTCATTTCATCTTGAATGTTGTACCTTAATCCTCCAAGCTACCTTGTAACTTTCTCTTCCACATCCTCATCATGTTCTTCTCTTATATCCAACTTATGAAATTCTTCAATATACTTTGGGACATCCATGTCCTCTTGTTTTATTCATTGCATCCTCTTGTACAACTAGACCTTATAGTCTTTAGGAAGGAACTTATCCTTCATCCTCTCCATCATTCTTGGCCATGATGAGATATTAGACCAACCTTTCTTCATCATGTCAGCCTACAAGTTATCCCACCATAATAATGCACATCCTTTTAATCTAGACTTAGCAATTTTTATTTTCATTCTATCATCAACATCATCACAATCAAAGCAATTTTCAAGAGCACTAAACCAATACAACAAGAGTTCATCATCCATTCTTCCATCATACATAGGATGTTCAAATTTTACCGTTGAGTCTCCAAGCTTCACAACCTTCAAGATTCTTTCTAATCTTGCATCTTCAAGATCAACTGGTTCTTCTCTTGCTGCTGCAAATTCTTCATCATCTTCATGGTCTTCTCCATGTCCTTGTTTTCCTACAAGGTTAGTCAACCTTTCAACTTCTTCCCTTAGCCTTCTATTATCTTCCATTTGTTCTCCTACCAACTTAGCAAGTTTTGCATTTGTCACCCTTTGAGGGATCCCATCCTCTTCCTCTTCTGACATCTCTAATGCAAAGATCAACTTTGGAACACTCAAGGAGGAAATGGACAGTACAAGGCCTCAACAAAGGATCAAGTACATCAAAGACACCAAAAGATCTCCTCAATATTATCACCTAGTATAATTCTAGGATTTGATACCAATTGATGCACAGTGTGAAGTAGTATGGTGGTAATTTTATCAATGATGGTTTTGATTTGAGTGGTTTAGGCACTCCAAGCCCACTAGCCTCCAAGACACCCAAATAGCCAAGATGACACAAAAAAATCCTACACCCTCCAAATGACCAAGGTTGATGGAAAAGATCTAAACAATATGTTTTAAGCAAGATTCAATCAGTTTTAGGCTTCTATCTAATACCCAATACCCAAATTGCTCAAACTGCCTACTAGACCTAATTGCCCCTCTAGTAGGTCAACAACGACATAAATGGATTTTTTCCACAAAAATTTCCTAAGACACTTGGTGAAATATTTTCATATTAAAATACCCTTTTTAGTTAGCTTCAACATTTCCAAATCTAGACATAGGTTGTTTTGGACCATATGTGAAGACTCTCAAACTGTGCCCTGTTCCTAACACCAAAAATGGCCAATTTTCAAAGCAAGTATATGCTATAATGGCTCCCCAACCCTCAAACCTTCAGAAATCTCATGAAATGGATCAAAAATAACGAATATAAATTTATTTTGGTCCCCATACCTCTACAACTATATAACCCCCAATTTGGTCTTCAACAAGCCCTTAAGGCTAGGGCTTCCTCAATGTACCCTCTCCAAGAAATTCTAGGCTTAAAAAAAGGTTGATTCAACATAAATAGGTCATTTCAAGACTATCCAAGTCATTAAAAATATATCTCCTTTAGGTAGATTAATGGTTGTTGCTCCCAACCAAGCATTTCCCTTAGGATTTCTTCCTCAAATTTAGTGATCACCCTGTCAAAACCATATCTCTATAATATATCTTATTAATATTGTAATATAAAAGTAAATTAAACACCATTCCATGAGAATCATTGAAATCATTCATGTAATGATGCCCTCATAATGGATTTGTCAATTGTTATGGACAAAATAGTGACCCCAAAATGCAATCAGTCAATTTGATGGATTGAAATTGAATCAAATGATCCTTTAAAGAATTAAACAAGGTTTTTAGTGATTTTATTAAGATCCTTACTACATTGAAAACAATGAACAAAATTCTAGAACTTATATCATGCAAGTAACATATGGAAATTGATTAAATTTCTGAGTTTTTGTTGCATTTTCTATTGCAGTTCATTCATGCTCTTCATACATGTCATACCACTACTTCCCTTAACATTATATGGCCTCCTACTAACCTCTCCAACCATATTTTATCAGTTGGAATGACTAGTTACCCCTAAAACAACATAAATCAAATTTCCCTCCTAATTGCTCATAACCGTTGGAATTCAAATATTTGAATTTCCAGCTTTGATTTTATTGCATATTTTATCCAACTAACTCTCCTAGAATTATGGATTCAATCTCAAATTACTCCTAGGACCTAATTGACTTATTCTAATCAATCCTAGATCCCATTTGGCATGATTAGCCACCTGTACATTATTTTAGTCCTAAGTCTTTACTAAGACTTCTAGGACATTTAACCTTTAAATCAAATTGATTGTTACAAATTTCCATTATAGGCTTCAATATTTCCTAATAATAAATCAAGGATGTTTTTGATCCTCTGACTCCATTTGGTTCTAAGGTGGGCTTAGGTGACTGGATAGGTGCTCCTGCACCACTAAGTTGGGAAGCTTGTTTAATGCATTGAAGGAGGAAGAAGCGAGAATAAATATAAGTGATCCATCTAATCTTTAGAAAGATGAGATGCTTGCCTATGTATTTTGTGGATAGATTCAAATCTTGGAGAGTCTCAAACAAGGTTGGTACAAATATTTGAGCTCATTGAAGAACACTTTTATAGACATCTTCTAGCTAATGTAAGTTTATAAAGTCCTTTTGTATATAAGTAGCATATATATGAATTTTGTATAGTATTTTGGTTTTTGGAACCCTACCTATTTCATTGATTTCAAAGGGGGAGATTAATACAGTGAAAAATGTATATCCATCTTAAGGGAAGCATAAAATTTTGGACTTTGAGGAGTTAGTGTTTAGCACTAATTTTGACACTTAGTAATTTTTCACTAAGTGTTGCCATCAATGCTAAAGGGGGAGATTTTTGGAAATATAAATTTCTTAGATGATTTAGGTGTTGTCATTGATGGAAACTAACATCATCGTATGTGTACAAATATCATTTTTTTAACAAACTCGAAGTCAAATTTGAGATTTGGCTATGTCTAGTAGTGAACTTGAAGTACTTGATAGTTTTTGGTATATGGTGTGATACAGACTCTCAATTCAGTATTTTGAGGTATGAACCTAGTGGAATATTCATGAAGGTATAATCTATCATATCCTAGGTTCACAATGTCTAATTTTATGTTTTGTTTAATCTATGAGGATATGTACGGTAGTTTTTGGTACAATAGTGAAAAATAGTATCAAGGTAGAGTTGAACCTTATTTGGATCCATTAGATCGATATTCATGATTATTTTTTGAGTTTGAGGATGTTGATTTGACATGGGAGATAGCACGTCATAAATTATTTTTTGTCAACATTATGTTTTACATGCAAATCTAGCTAATTAACTATACACATTTCATTATTTTATGAAAAAATTTTAAGGTTGACCTATGGATGATGAATTTATTGTAGCGGATATATATATAATCGATATATTTAATCACTTTTGTATTGACATATATGATAAGTGAAGAAGAATGATGATTTGAGGTTTGATTCAAAGAAGAGAAGAGATATAGCATGAAATGTATGAAATCAAAATAGTGCACCTTATTGGAATTATTTTAGAATTTGTAGATGTTGTGTACCAGTTTAATCAATTTTTTGATATTGTAATTATCATATAGGAAGTGAACCTTTTTGTAATTGAGCGGTGAGCTCTAGTTAGTGTGCCTGAATGCATGTGCATTCCTTTTATAAACCTTTAATAGGGTTAAGTACTTCGGTAGAGTATTCTTATTCTTGGGTTCCATCCCCACTGTGGTTTTTCCCCTAACTAGGTTTCCATGACAAAAATCCAAGTTTTATGGTGTTTTGGATGTATGTTTTATTCTTATGCACTTTAATTTTTATTGCATGTGGTTTATGGTTTAAGAATCAGATTAACAATGTAAAATTTTATAGAACACTGATTCACCCCCCCCCCCCCCCCCCTAGTGTTCCTTAATACCAAGATTAATGGGACTCCTTTAGATGATATCGTCATTCTTTATTAGGATTACTTAAATAGTCAAAGCAACTTACAAAATTGATTTTGATAGTAAAAGTTTATGTGATGTAAATCATCTTCATTTCCAAGAGTTATACTATTGGAAACTTTTGAGGAAAGTCTTCCTAATTTCACATGTTATGCTAATGAGAGTCCTTTTTTTCAACAAACAATTTTACTTTATTTCGCCATTCTATCGGGTATACTTTTAAGCTATCCTTCCAATGTACACATCCTTTGGTGGAAATAAGCTATCATCAGAGTGACCTGCACACTTGAGGAGACATACAAGAAGTCTCTCCAAAGTTAAATATCTTTCAAACGCCTACTTTTACCCTTTCTTCTCAATTTTTACAACATATGTAATAATTATCACATAAAAAGATTCCTCTGAACCTAGATGTCTCCTTGATGGTTCACTTTTTAAAATTCATTTCAGTGACACCTTGACCCTATCATTATCATTGCGACTTATATTATTTAATGTCATTATGGGAGTCCTTCAAAAATCAACACTCTCTCTATTGAGTATTATGTCTCTATTAATCCTTATCATTTTTTAGGTGAGCATTCCAAACTCCCTCCGACGAACTTAGCCATCTGTATGTGACATATACTATTGTCACAAAAAGTAAAAGGTTATTCCAACATGCCATGTCATTCCAATTAACTTTTCTTAATGTAGACAAATCATTTCGTCGTGTAGAGATTATGGTTTGTTCCACCAAAAAACTCAATTGGGATGACTTGTATATTGTCTTTCTAATACAATGAATCTATTCTTGTATACGAAAACCTTTTATCGGAGAAACCTATATGGGGTCTTGTTGATATGGCTCTTGATGCTCTTTTCTTCTTTGTTTCTTTCTACACATGGTAAATTAAGTGTTTTTTGGAACTAAGGAAACTAGGACATGTTAGACTTTTAAGAGAAAGAGAATATTATTGGAAAGACTATGGAGAGTAGTGGTAAAATTGTATGATTCAAAAGGTATTGTGGAAAAATATTTCCCTATTTTATGAGGTACTAATAAAGTCTCTTTAGAATGATCCTAGTCTGGAGGATTAGCTCTTTCTCTGATAGTATTACAAAGGAAAGAAGGTGGTGATCTGATATTACTTTTCTTTGGTCTAGATCTATCTTTTGGTCAGATCTATCCTTAGTGTATTATGTTATTCATCCATAATATGGTTTGGTCCCTCTCCTTGTTCTAAAATTTACTAATATATTGGCTATAAATGCTACTCTTTTTTTGTTGACTTAGGTTGGGATATGGTTTAGTTCGATGTTATTCTACATACTATATAGGTGGTTTTTAGATGAAGTATATGATAGTCTTCAATATATATTGCTTTATCTGATACACAAATCAAATAGTAAATAAAATAGAGCAATAACAACACAACATACAAAAAGACTTTGGAAGATTGGTAGTCTGAATATACATGAAGTGAACTGGAATAGAGAATAGTGATCTACATAACCAGATGCATTACTGACTTTAGCTCAAAAAATTCATACTAGTTGGAGCTATTGTATCTTATCAGATAAGGAGTGAGATTTAGATGACAAATAAATTCTTCAGATCCATTAGATTTCCACAATCCATATTATTGTTAGCGTCTATTTTTGGATTCGATTGTGTAGCATTTTTTTAACATCAACATTTCAGATCATACTACATGATCCATCATCAGGATGCTGCTAGAGAGAAAGGAAGCAAAAAATGATGGATCATGTAGTATGATCTGAAACGTTGATGTTAAAAAAATGCTACACAATCGAATCCAGAAATAGACACTAACTAAAAATAAATTCTTTTTATATTCTACTATATTGGCAGTGAGCCTCTATTAGAAAGTTTGAAGCACTAAGATCCTATTTTTTAATCAACAATATATATGGTAAAGTATTGATATGTTCCAATGTTCACCATGGTTTCTTCCCATTTGGATTTTCCATGTATAAAAATCTTATTGTTATTGTGTTGATATTTTAATTAGAAATTTCTCAATTATTTGTAGAGATAATTGTATTGTTTCATTACTTAATTAGAATCTTTATGGTCTAGTTTAATTCACACCCCACCTCCCAGCCTCCAGTGTGTGTTCAACATCTATATATGTGCAAAATAAAAATCCGTGAGATAAATAAAGTTATTGTATCCCAAGGAATGGAATTTAACAATACATGAAGAGTGAGATAATTGAATCATTTAGCACTCATTTATCGGCATGCTCATGAGAAATTATTATATGGGATAATAAGTGAAATAAATAGATACTTAACACATTCTCTTAGCATTTTTTGTAAAGAAATCCTATAGTTTGTGATTTAGGATCCATAGTAAGTGGGTGAAAAGATAAACTTGTGTATTATTCTATGGACAAGTTGCACAAGCTAATAGATGTCAATCAATGATATCTAGAAGGGATTGTTGCACTATCACCTAGTTGCATGAAAGAAAAGGAGCTAGACTTCAGCTTTTTATGGTTAATGAATTGGAGTAATGGTCATTCCCAACCAAAAACACTCAATGAATATTTTGAATTCATAAAAATGCTTCACAAATATATTCACCATTATTGTTAATCTTGTTCCTTGAAATATCTCTAAATCATCCCACTCCCTTGTCCCTCTTTGTCTTTCTCACTCTCTTTCTCTACCACTTTAGGTATTCCTTTCTCTCTATATTTCTCTCTCTATCTTCCCAATATTTTTTTAATTCTCCATTTACATCTTAAGAAGGTGGAATGTGTGAAGGAACAAGTTATTGGCATTCATCCATAACTCATTTTATTCTCAATCTAAGAGTCTCTTGGAGATTGAAAACTATTATAAGAAGGAAATAAAAATGATGTATCTATTTAAAGTGATAACTATTTACACAAGCTTTGAATAGGAGAGGTCATATTATGGAAAGGTCACATTTTAACTATTTCATTTAAATAATTATTCAGAAAAGCTTCTATAAAGGTAAAATTCACTTGACATCCTACCTATTTAGATAGAAATGGTGCACATATCCAATTATGTGTGCCTCTCACTTACCTCTCTCTCCTTCTATTCCCTCCCTCCCTTTCCTCCTTATCCTTCTCTCTCATTACCTCTTTCCCTCTCTCCTCATCTCAAAGTATTTATTTAGCAAGTTCTCTTACCTGTGCATAATATACAACAAACTACAAGTTTATGATGGATTTCTATCTAATATATAAATATGAATCACTAACCAAAGAAAATAACATTATGCATATAAGAACATTCAAGATTTAATTTATAAAAATTCACTAGCACTAGATTTGAGGGAAATACATCCAAAGATATTGTGGGAGTAAGTGGGTGCAAACTTTTGCAAGGTTTGAAATCAAATTTCCTCTAGTGAACAAGAAACATATATTTGCATTAAAATATCTTAACACAAGATTTTATGGAAATACAAATGAAGATGTGGAAATATGTTAGCATAAGCTTTTACAAGGTTTCAAATCAACCTTCTCTTTGGTGGAAAAGAACTGTGTAAATTTGTCTTACTATATTTTAACACAGGATTTGACTATTATACATATGAAGTTTCATAATTATATAGGTGTGAGATTTTGTAATTTCTTACATGTATTTGTGTTACAATTTGTTAACACTATATAAAAGTGTTCCTAATAATATCATGGTCGTACCTTAAAATTGATACAACAATGGTGAATTATTTATGAAGAATTTAAATTTGTGCTATCCAAAAGTGTGTTATGATAACTTTATTTGTCAAGACATGAGTGAATTATGAATACTCTAATTGACCACTAAGTTGGATTTTCTAATTTTTCTTTTAGGTTTAATCATTCCTCTAGGTGTTTCTAGCTTGAATGGGAAATGCAATAGGAAATTCCATGTTCACAAAAGATGACTTCTATCCTAAGCTTAGCTTCCATGTCTTCTATAAATTATTTACAAAATACTGAGATAAAGTAGTCAAGAATCTATTAATTGTACTTGTTATCTTAAAAAATAGCTTTCCTTGAGGATTTCAACAAAAACTCTATTGGATCTCTCTCTCTCTCTCTCTCCAACGAGTTAAGTTTCCTTAACTTGTTCATAGTCCTGGCCTCTAAAGATGACTCTACAACTTCACTTCCATCAATTAGGAGCTATAGTATCAAAAACCAGAGTGCATTATATTAACATGTACTATTTTTAATAATATAGCCAATTATTGATGGTAATGGAGTTGTGAGCTCATATTTAGAAGCCAAATATGTGAATGAATTAAGTAAACTAAACCTCTTTGCAATTAGAGAAGGGGAAGGATGATAGTGGGAGAAAGGGAGAGGAGGATTTTGTGTGTGTGTGTGTGTGTGTGTGTGTGTGTGTGAGAGAGAGAGAGAGAGAGAGAGTTAAAACTATCTAGAGGGGGGACATAGGATTGAATATAACTACACATAATTGCAACATTAGTTCAACAGTCTTATCATTGAAGTAATAGAACTACTCCTTTGATTGGTTCTTTCAAAGTAGCATGGTGAATCCACTCTGAAACTTTATAAGTGGAACCTTTCAAAACTATGTAGAGAAGGAAAAAGAAGACTATACAAAATTGGAAATAATTGCAACATCAAATCAATAAAATTATTGTTCAAGTAACTAAACTACTCCTATGGTTTCTCTTACAGAAGCATGGTGAATATAATTTGAAATTGTGTGCGAGAAATATTTAATAGTGTCCATCATGGATTATGTGGATACCTACAGTTATGATCCTTGTAATATTAAAAAATAAATTCTCTAAGATCAGAAGTTTGTAGAGTGGATATAAAAGGTTGGAAACACTAAATATGAAAAGCTCATCAAGAATAGAGGGTTCCAAATGGACTACATTGTCAATGCTTTTTTGGGAACTCTTAATGCATTTTTATGCTTTTTCAAATTGAGAAAGGGAATGGTGAAAGATGGATATGGGAAGGGATAGGGATAGAGAGGGAGAGAGGGAGACAAATATTTCAAGCTACCTATAACTCATCATGATTGGAAAAATAGCTTGAAATACTCTTATCATTTAGTTAGCATAACTACACCTTCTATGGATTTTAGAGTAGCATGGTCAATCAAATTAGAAATATTGTGAGAGAAATCTTTCAAAGTATCCATTATGCATAATATTGATATCTACAACTTTATTATCTACAATCCTTTAAAAAAAACTTTCTAATATAGAATATTTGTATGGGGGGAATGAGTGAATGGAAAACCTAATTCTAAAAGCTATGTTAGAAATAGAGGGTTCCAAGTGGAGTTCTCCATCATTTATTTTTTGGGTACTATTTCTGGCTTTTGGCACTCTTTCAAATAGAAAAATGGAGAGGGAGAGAAACGAGGGGAAGGGAGAGGGAGCGAGGGAAGGGAGAAAGGGAGAGGGGATAGAGGGGTTCTAATCTTGGAAACTATTTAGAACTATACATAATTACAACATCAACTCAATAATGTTATCAGTCAAGTAAGAAACCTACTCCTTTCATGGTTTCTTTTTAATAAGCATGGTGGATCCACTCTAAAGTTTTGTAAGATAAAGCTTTCAAACTATATTTAAAGGCTAATGTTGATGCATACAATTATGTTGTCTGAAGTCCTCAAACAAAACTTTCTAAGATGTAAATTTTGTGTGGGGAAAATGAAATAATGGAAACCCATATTGTGAAAAGATTTGTTAGAAATAGAGGGTTCTGAGTAACTTTCTCTATTAGTACTTTTTGGGCACTCTTGGTGGATTTGGGCACTCATCCAAACCAAGAAATAAGAGGGAGGGAGAGGGATAGGGGAGGGGAGAGGGAAAGAGAGGGAGAGAGAAAAGTGGGGAAGGGAGATGGGAGAGTGGGAGAAAAAGATTTCAAACTATCCAAAACTATCTACATAATTGCAACATATTCTCAATTGTCTTATCATTTAGGCAACAAAACTACTTCTTTTGTGGTTTATTTTAGAGTAGCATGGTGAATACATACTAAAATTTTGTAAGAATTTTGTTTCAAATGATCTATCATGGATTATGATGACACCTACAAAATTATGTTAGCTATAATCTTAAGAACAAATCTCTAAGATGGAAAATTTATGTGAGGGAAATAAAAGAATGAAAACCCTAATTGTGTAATCTTTATTAAAGAAAAAGGTTTTAAGTGGCCTATTCTATCAATGCTCTTTTGGGCACACTTTTCTTTAATGCTCATATTTTCTTTCTACTAGGTTTACTTAACATTCTCACAATACTTAGAGCTTCATATCTCAATGATGGCCAAGTTCACTACTTCTACAACTATAAATATTTGTACCACCAAGGAAATTGATTCTATTACAATTATCTATTTTATCAACTTATTCAATCAAGTTGGCATTTTCTAGGTTTATTAGGACACCCCCATTTTCATGAATGTTGGTTTTTGACCTAGAAGAGAAGAAGAGCTGCAAGACCGACATCTTTGCACAATTAGTTCATGAAAGATGGTTTATTTCATGTTCAATGTCGTGGCATCTTGACTTAGTTGATAGCAACTAAAATGTGATCAAGTTTACTTTGGTACTTTACAGTATTGTCTATTTTTTTGGTGTCAACTGCTTTAAAAAAAAATTATGGTCATAAAAATGGTATCGGGTTATATTTTCTTCAAAAGCCCATTTATGAATATTAATATTACATCTACAATCTTGATTTCATCCAAAAAAACTATGTACACATTATGGCTTAGATTTTTTGAGCCATAATGCATCTGAGTTATTTGAATTTTTAAATAATCCAAATGCGTTAGTGCCATTTTTGGGTTTTTGTTTGGTAAATGGACACTTTTCTATTCACCATCTTACTATACATTCCCATTGTCTATATTTTGGATAACATCTTTTTGAATGGTCTTGACCCCAATTGGTCATAAAATTTTATGTTCTTGATTGCATTTTTTCCTTTATATTTTCTAATATACTCATAGGTCTTTGGATTCTAAAGTTCCTACAAGAGATACACCTTCCCAATTAAATTCACTATTAGGCCTTTTTAAATAAATTAGAATTCTTTGTGTTTAAGTCCAAGGTTTTCAAATTGCACTTTTTTTTTGCTTCCTTTGTATCTTTTGAAAATCTTTGTAGGCTAGGATCCAAAATTTCCTAAATTCATACCTAGGTGTGCAATGTGCAAGGCTCATTGCAATTTAAGCAAGAAGTATTTATGTTTATGGAGATGTTAAAAAGAATTTCTTATATATTTCCCATTACTAGAAAATGAAGGGAGGATTGATTCCCAATCTATAAATGAGGAATGTAGTGGTATCTTTTCAATGTTAGGAGCATCTCATACACCTAGAATAGGTGCTTTGAATTATTTTTCAAAGAAAAGAAAAGGTATTGATGAAGGTGGAAGAATTATGGTCCGATGTCTAAAAGGAGGTTGACTCAAGTAGACTAAAGTCACTCCTTAGTTGATGTGGCGATATTGGTGAGTGATGGACAAGGAAAGGATAAAAACGTCTCTAAAGCTTATTATTTTCTTGCTCAAAGTAATCAATACTAGAATAGACATAATGCTATTTTTCATAGAGAGCCAATAAGGATAAGTGAATTTTATTGGTTTTATTAGTATGTCATAAATGTGTCTATTTGAATCCCTTAGCATTAGATGATGGCAAGAGATACAATGGAAAGGCATCAAATGTAATGGTCAAAACATTAGCGTGGTAGAGATTTGTGAAACTTGTAGTGCTTCTAGGAGCTTGGTGCTTTGTGTCCTCCCTTCACATGGGTTGGAAAACTATAGAAGGCTCGATAACCTGTGACCCAGCTTTGGTATATGATGGATCTTATGTTCATCTGTCTAAGGTGTTAAACCATTAATATATTTCTCCTTCTTAGAACCTGATGGCTATGAGCATCGTGGGAGGGATTGTCAATGGAAAATGAAATAGTTGATGTAGGTAAAAAATACAGTTTTCCTTTCTTATCAAACCTAATGTTTATATAAGCCCAAAAATGCTCCAAGGCGTGTGTCGTTTGATGATATCGATAGAGTGAGAAACATAATGCCAGTCAACGATGGAAATTAAAGACTCCATGGAATTGAAATTTAGAAAATGCACCTATTGGAGGTATGAATATGGTAATGTCTCCCTTCTCTCAACATTGCGGGGGCACAATGGTAAAAGTGATATTTTTATTAAAGATATAACAACATTAATGTCATCACCTCATGATATTGCTAAGTATTTTGAAGTTTATATAGAAGAAAATGAGGCATTTGAAGGTTAAAAAAATGACATAATTAGAGGTTTCAACTTGTGGGGACCTCTTGGGCTAAAAAATGGTCGGATCTTGATGTTTGTCGCCTGCCATAGGCCTGATTCAATAAATTGTGCATGTTATTTGTATTCATCCTTTTCCAAAATTGTGTGGTGCATGTTTGGTGATGCCTATATTCATCAACATAGTAACTGAATATTGTAAGGAAACTAATATATAATGTTTTGACGATCAATCAGCAAAGAGTGGATGCTAATGCAAGAACTACATGTATTATACATTCAGAAAAGGGTGTTGGTTATTAAAATAGGTCACGTTATGATATTTGGGTGCTAAATGAAATGACAGCAGTTTCGTCTCCCACTAAATCATCATAAATGTAGGGGAGCGCTTCTAGCTACCATGAAAATATCTATTTAATATCATTTTCTAAGACGTCCATTTTACGTGTGAATGTGTTCAGTCCATTGATTTTTATGTAGCTATAGTGCCACAAGTTATGGTTTTTCTTATATAGGTACCATGAGCACCTTTTGAGTTTTCATTTGCGGATATTAGAGAGTGCAGAGATATAGGCCAAGAAGAATGATAACATAGAGTCAAACTGAGGGGGAAATAGCAATGTATAGTCCAACTACAAGGAGCCAGAGATTATGCCATGGTATTACGAAAATAATTGTACACTAGTTATTTCATTTTATCGTTATGTTAATATATGATAAATCTCAATAATTACATTTATTGTGAGATGTTTTATTTAATACACTAGCTCTTGTGAATTTAAGAATCATTTGATGAACATGACAGAATTCTAAACCTATAACAACTAATCATATATGTCTGCATATAAATTTCTTCAACTTATTTTAACAGATAAAAAGCATTTAAGATTCATAAGACCGTATTTCTAATACATTTAGATGTTGAATCAATTTTGTTTGACATTACCTTAAATGTGACTATATTACCCCTTCGATTGACATCACTTTGAACTATGTCTGTTCCAATCACACAAGATATAAAATATTTTTTTTAAAAACTAATATTTTAAAAACACTTTTAGCTTAGTGCACCTCATCTTTCCACAACAAAATAATCTAGAAACTCTTATAAACTATTGTAATTAAAATGTATTATATGGATTATGCGTCATTCAATATATTGGTGTTTGAAATAGATATAGAGGGGTCCACAATGAAGTTAATTATTCTTTTTAAAATGTCAATATTTATGGTAAAAGTGACAGATTCGGTTTGGTTGTATGTTTTGGTTTTCCAATTTGTTTGATTAAATGTTTTGGAAAGCCACTTCATTTTATGCTAAGCTCAAAGTTTAGGAAAGGGAATCCATTTTCATTAAGCTGACTTCGATTTTTTGAATATTCTTTCACAGAGAAAGATTCACTTTGACATTCAACGTAAAAGATTCATTCTAACAAGTGGAACAATGGTTTTGGGATCCAATCTGTAGCATAATAATATTTTCTCCTTTCTCCAAAATTCTAAATCTTATCCTAGATTAGATGGTAAAGTTAAATTCAAGATTGGTAATAAAATTATAGAATCTTGTCAAACAATTTTGTATTCAGTTGCCCCTAAAATGTCTCAAAAGGTGGCTATTCGTTATGAAAAGTCATTGTGGAAACACTAGAACTAGTCTAGATCTTCTTTTAAGAGCTATAAACTTTTAAAAGATTATTTATGCTTTTATCTTTACCTACATATAGTTTCCATGCTTAATGATAGCTAAAATCTTCATTTTTTCACCTCTTGATAAAGACAAAGGCGTGAAATACTCTTGACTACTCTAGTTGAACCCAACATGATTCACTCCATATAGTGTTTTCTAGACACTAATTTCTCTCTATATGAGGTTAGATGGCTCACTTGAGAGTGACAACTCTACCTTGTCCCTCTAGAGTCATTTGGAAATCATCAAGCATTTGTTTTGGTTATATCCTCAACCTTGGGCTACGTAGTATTGGGTGTGAATTATGTAAGACATTATTAAATTGTATTTTCACATCCAGCATGTCACTCTTTAAGGTGATTGACCTATGATTACAACTGAATATACTCAAATTTTGCATGTTATCAAATTAGAGACACTATAATAAGTTGGAAAAGATAGAAATATTTCTCCATGTATACTTTTATTGGTTATTTGATCTTGGATATTAGTTTTCCTTGCATGATAAAGCTAATATATCTTCTAACGCTATGTTAAAGATCTAATTCCAAGCCAAAATAGTAGTTTTGGAGATGGTCGTTTGCAAACTTTAATTAAAGATTAGACTTTTGATCTATCTTCACATGCTGATATTTCTCCTTCCGTAGTTAAAAGTAATGCTTTTCTGACCCATGATTGTACAACTCCACCATGATTGTACAACTCCACCACATGAGAATCAACATGCTTATAACCATATTTTAAGAAGAGGTCATCATGAATAGATCCATGTGCCACATGAACAGTTCTTTATTTTTTAGTTTGACCATACTAGCGAGGGATAGTAGAAAATTACTCCACTTCAACCCTTCCATAAAAATTTACATGATAGCATCATAAACTAAAAGTCTAGTGTAGATAATATGAGACATCACTCACCTATATGTGATCTCTCTATGAATATATTTTACCCCTCCTTTACATAAATTACGGAGTGTATTTTCTGATATTTTAATACAAAAATTCGCACTATTCATGTTGAAAAAACCATTAAAGTCCGTCGTCCTTACCCTCCATTTCATCTTTTGATTTGTGAAGTTTAAACGGGCATGACCTGGGCCCTTAGTCCTTAGCATCCTCTCTTTCCCGTACCAAGATAAACTGTGTCAGATGTATATCACAGCATTCATGGCAGACACACAGTAAAATGTCCCGGAGACGGACCCACGGTGTACCAAAATTATTAATACATTTTGAGCCAGCATGAGAAAACAAGGCGTACAAGACATAGCAATAGCAACAACTTTTGACTTTCACTCTTCGAGGAACCATAATGACAGCCATCTCACTGTCGTGTCACGAATAATCGTTTTTACCGTTATTATATGCAAACCCACAGAATTAACAAAACGCACAAACTGAACATATTAAAATCCTATCAAATACAATATTACACGATTATATGCTGTAACCACTGCGTTACAGAATATTATAAGCCAGGGAATGAAGAGGAGATTTTTTTATTAGTATGGTCTCTCCCCAATGTAGTTGCCAGGAGGATGATAGTTACATGTCATGAACACATCACCACTATCACACACAACCCTCGCACATCCTAAAACTTGGGTCTCATTCCATACAATCTGCGTATAGTGCCCGCACATCTCACCACTTTCGCAAGTATTGCTGTCGTAGTTATAATACTCCTTTTCTTCAAGCCAGTCCTGAGCAGCATCCAGGGGAGTCCAGTCTGAGCCGCTGCCCCAGAAAATGTTCTCGCCGTAGGGCCCACCCGAGTGCACCAGCTCGCAATCTCCCCTCCTTTGCTCAGCCCACCAGCGGGCATACGACTCAACCTTACGGTCCCATGCCAGAGCCTTCTCTCCTACTTCTGACCGAGCACTATTCTGCATATCCATGAACGCCCTGCACTCGCTATTATTTCTACAACGCGCTCCACCCCGTCCATTATAGTATTCTAAGCTGGAATTTCCTGGGGTTTTTTGAAGGGGCCTGCTTGCATTTGCAACAGAGATTATAAGCCCAGGTAGAAGCCATAATACAATGACATTTTTCATTGTAAATGCCTTGAATCAGCGACTTCTCTAGCTTGTTAAAAGGCTTCTAATATCCCTGTCTTTTATAGCCAGTTTATTGATGATTACGTGGACTGCTTTACATTGGGGCGCATACGCTAACATACAAAATAGCTAGATCTCGTGAACCCAGTTTCTTCTTGCTTCTGATGTTTGAACTATATGTGTGGAAGAGCTTGGCCGGCCTTGCGTTGATACTGGGGACATCTTTCATTATTGCATCAAACAATTCACGTGAACCTTTTTTAAGATGTGTATACTTCTAAAATTCTTGGCATTAATGTATATATATTTTTCTAGTGTAGATTGTTGTTGGTCTTTATTAAACTATATATATTTCAATGGAGATAAGGTGAGCGGAGAGAGATTAGCCTGTTCATACTTCTTACTTCGCTTCTGTTATTTTCATTGAGGACAAGTAAAAGCGAAACTGTGTTTTGGTGTTTTGCGGCCTGTGATGCCATTTTATATTTGAGACGGCATCGTTTACATCAATATCGTTCACGGGGCGAACCAGCGTGAAGTTGCCAAATCTCTACAGTTTGCACCTACAGAATCAATCGAACTGAACTTATAGAGAGTTATAATAAATAATAATATGTTCGTATATTACTGAATTGTCCAGTTTTGAAGGTGTATAAAAAAAATTTACTTAAGTTTATAATAGGGGAAGTGCTTTTCTCTTGTTAGAAGTTATTTGAATTATTTAGTACTCATTTTCAATTATATTTATTAAAAAATTATTTATGATATTTTTTGTTTAATGTTTTTCTTTAAGTCACGAGGGATTTTGAAAGTGCTCTGATCTTCTTTACAAAGAAAGAATAACCATTCAGTCTAGCAGAACAAAACACAGCAAACAACACAGTGAAAAGGGTTCTAACAAGGCACCCAAAACCTTATGGGAATTAACTAAGCTCTCAATATCTTTAAATCCATAAACAAACCATCTAGAAAGAAAGAACAGAGCAACTAAACCTCCCACTATAGAGCCTCACGGACAACCAAGAGCAAAAAATGGGGCTTTTTCCAAAGTTCTCCAAACCTCCAATATGGATTTTGAATTGGTAATCTGAACCAACCAGCTGCTTCTACCTATGAACTCCCGACTACAAAGAAACTCCTTGCATACAAAACTCCTCTCCACCTCAATAAAAGATAATCCCACCTCAATAGGGACAATAGAGAAGAAGACAATCAGAAGGGTGAACCAAACAAATATCAATCCTACATGCGAGCAACTACAAGTGAGAGAATACCATGTAGAGAAATCACTATCATCTCTCCATTAGAAAATACCCACCTTAATAAGAGATGTCATCACCTTGATAAGGAACAAGAAAGAGTACGAAAAGAGAAAAATGTACCAAACCCACAACCTAGCCACAAACAGCAAGCCCACCACTATAAGAGCGAACTTCACCTCCATAGAAATCATGTAGGGAAGAGTCAAACAAGGAACAACATTAGCCCAATAAAGCTAGAAAAGTAGAGAGCTCCAAACAAAAGGTATATTTACACATCCCCAACAAGGCAAAAACCTAACCAAAACCAAGCCACATTCAAACCACTCCCTAGGAATCTTCTAGCACTTGTTTTTCCTCCAATAAGAACAAGATAATCACAAGATCCAACATCAACCAAAAAAACCAAGGGCAACCATAAAGGAACCACAACCAACACTCCCACAAAGAGAAAATCACAAGATCTATCAAGATCATGCTCAACATAATCTAACAACAAGAAACTACAAGCAACAAGAGTTTACCTCCATGAATCTTCCTTCCCCTTCATCACACACAAATACTAAAGCAAAGTCATTCCCACAAGGTAGTGAAAACAAACCAAGAGGTTCCACATAATAAAGTTGAAAGCGCCAACACTAGCGCCCAAAGGCTCCACAAAAATATCCAAACCATGATAAAGTATCATGAAAGAGCCACAACAGCCATACCAAACTCTACATTGAAGGAAACCTCCACATACATGCTTACCACATCCACTCTCCATTCTACCCAGTTTCTACCCGACAACCAAGAGGGGCAAAGATTAAGAACAGAAGAACGACCACAAAAAATCCAATTGTAGGAAAACAAAAGGAGAGTAGGAAAAATTAATGGAAAACACACTCCTCCCCTCTATGATAATTCCAAAAATAGAGGCCACACCAAAGATCCTCGAAAAGGAGGCCAAGACTGTAGTGAATACTACAAAATCCCACATGAGCTCTAAGCCACAACCAAAAGAAGCAAGTCTGACCACTACAATGTTGAAAGCTCCAAAAGCAATGGAATCACCCCTACCACAATTATTTAATCCTTTGATAGAGGTTGATCCAAAAATGATGACACATCCACTAGAAACAACACAGAAGAAGGAAACTCCACCCTTGATTCTGACTCAACCATTAGCACTTTCCATAACTTCCACACCAGCACAAGGACACCAATGCCAAATCCTGAGCCCCAAGAGACCAAAGCTTCTAAAAGAAAAACTAGGTTGACAAATCATCATCCTAAGAATCCCCTCCATCCTCTACACTTGTTGAAACCCTAGCTACACCTACTCCACTCTTGCTCACTATCATTTTCCCCTTTCTATTTAATGTTACTTTCTCACATATTTAATACATGAAAGAAAATATATTTAAGATATTTGAACAGATTAAAATATCTTAAATAATTAAAATATTCAAATTGTGCTATATTTATACTATTTTGAGAACACCTTGCATCTTCAAGCTGGTTATTAGAGGGGAAGCAAAAATTTGTCAAAATCAAGATTTACTAAATAGAATGTTGATATTGATTGAGCTAAGTGATTCAAGCTCATGAATGGTCATAGTTCTAATTAAATGAAAATTAAACATAATTGTCCAGCGTTGGAATTAGAAAGTAGATGAATATCCCTTAACCTCATGATGGTATAAACTTACAATAGATGATCTTATTTATAGTGCAAGAATGATAATTAACTACAATCTAAAATAGAAAAAATTTACTAGAATAGTGGCATAAAAGTCCAATCAGCTATTACAATGTAAGGATAGACACT
This sequence comes from Chamaecyparis obtusa, assembly GCA_027943335.1. Taxonomy (NCBI): domain Eukaryota; kingdom Viridiplantae; phylum Streptophyta; class Pinopsida; order Cupressales; family Cupressaceae; genus Chamaecyparis; species Chamaecyparis obtusa. The sequence goes on along the minus strand of BSBK01004294.1, from coordinate 238,993 downwards.
TAATCAAGGTTAGCTAAAAGATTATCTAAATATTTATACCCTGGCTTAAACATAGTTTATGTTGATACAACGAAATTAGATCTTGGCAACTAGGCCTAATGAAGTACTCATGTACAAAACAAGCTATCATAACACAACAAAAGGGAGAAAAATCAGTTGGAAAAAACTCCCTCCAAATAAGAGGAAAGTAGATGGTTTCCCCATAATCAAAAGAATTTGGAATTTGTATGTGTATCTTGATACCAATGCTAAATTATGATTAAAATTAATACATAGGACTAAGTACTATGAAACATTAAGAATGATAATCGTAATCAATGCCCCTTTGAGATGTGACCTAACACTAATTAGATGCAAGTTTAAATCATTAACCATGGGCTCTGAATTTGAGATGTGAACCAAAATTGTATCAAGGCATGAGAAAGATGTGATTGAGAGAAGCTAGAGAATCCAAATTTAAGTTAGATGTGACTGTTTTAAAGAATTATTGGAAGTTATCCAAAAATTATTCTTAACTCTAATGTAGCAACTACTAGTGGAGTGCCATCTGGATCTTAAAAAATAGGAACTATATAAATATATAGGGAATCCCTAATATAAATTGATTCTAGAGATGAGAACACTAATGAAGTTGTTGTGTTGAATCCATGGAAGCTCTTAGAAATGAAACATAAAGTTATGAAATAGCAATATGTGATGAATTAACCACATTGGATTAGGGAGAGTAAACCTTTGAAAGGGAATTACAAAGTATGAACTAAGAAAAAATATAGGCATGAAAGAAATTGTCACTCTAAATAGTAACAAAAATATTTTGAGTAAGTGAATCTCTAATAAATTTAGAAGTGGGTGTGAACTCTAATATTTTTCTCAAAATCAATGAGATGGTATATGGAAATAGATATTTTATTAAGGTAGAAATGAAAAAAAAAAATGAATATATCTATTACCTATCTCTACTATTCCTTCTTGTTGAATAGGTTAACAATAGTCATCTATCAATATTTAAAAGGTTCTAGAAGGATAGAGTGACATAAAGAATTCTTAATAGGGAGACATGTGATTAGAAGCTTTGAATTTAAGAACCTACCAATTTATTGCATCGAGAAAAGAACTCATAGGAGGAATATAAAATTGATTAAAAGCACAAAGAATTCAACCCCACAAAATTTTGGCACTTTTTACTTTTGTGCAAAACTTGAACATTTGTCACTTTATTCTTGGCACTCTATCATATAGTGTTATAAATATAAGTGAATTTCTTAAAATCAATTCTAACACTCAACCATCTTACAAAATTATATTTAGGCACTTGAAAAGTTTCATTTACAAGAATTTAATTGGCACTAGTAATTTTTTAAAGAGCCTTGTGCATATCAAAATATAAAGAATAGTTAAATGCAATAATTTAAACTTTGACGAAAAATAGAAACCATTTTCTACAATAATCTATAATAAGTGATATAAAAATAGATGTAAGTTTTTTGTGCAAGACAAAGGTAACATGCTTCTTGTTAGAGAAAAATCACTTAGGAAAAGTAAGACACTCAATATTCATTGGAAACCTTCAAAACTTAGTCCTAGATGAGCAAATGAAGAAATAGGTAACCTATAAATAGAAGGTTTAATGGCTTGTATGGGATCATCCATTGCCCAAATGCCAATGAGAATTATTGACCTACATATAAAAATACCAATTCAAAGAAAGGAAAATGGAGATGACAAGGAGCTAAAAATATGTCATGCCAAATAAGAAGAGGTTGTAGCAAGAAGTGAAAATTGCAACTTGTCTAGTTTCAATTAGAATATACTCTTTACTATTGTTTTCATCCTTGAATCAACCTTAGACAAGTTTTGTGAGCCAACAAAAATGATCACCACACAAGGAGAATTAGAGAACCCGAATCAAGATAGATTTTTTTGTATGGGTCAACCATGAAAATCAAGTCATGTAGGCCATATATCATCTGCTACCAAAAGAAATATAAAATGTTTTCTTATTATGTAGCTTGTTCTTAGAAAAATTCTTTCATCTTATGTTGAAGAATGATCTCCTCTTCTTAGTAAAATTGAACTTTACGAAATCATAACATGCAAAGAATCCATATGCAACATAGGTATAACATTTGAACCTTCACACTTTGCAAAAATCATTCCCAATCTTGGAATCAATGCGATACCTTGGTCAAAGAAGCAATAGTTTGAGGAACCACTCATAGTGATAAAAAATAGTCTAGAAATAAAGAATCAACTGAATTATAAGGTTATATGTAGCCCTATCACTAGGCTCTTAGTAAAACACTCACCATGTACAAATAATTACCTCAACTTACAATAGAGAGAATGCCTTTCCTCTTTTCGCAAAATTTCTTCATCATGAAATAAATAGAAAGCTAGACAAGTGCATGCAATTCAAGTTTTAAAATTGTACTATGCAATTTTTATTTTTTATTTTTTTATTACACCAAATTTTAATCCAAAATCATGGTTAGGTACCATGTCAAAATTAGAATCTACTAGATAGAATGTGTGCAGTCATTTTTCTATGCAATTCGAGGTGATACATGCTCATATTTGCAAGTAAATAAAAAATAATACCAAGATGCAACATTGAAATTAGGAAATATATGAATATCTCATTAATCTCACAATACTAAAAACTGCAGTAGATAAGGATATGTATAATGCAAGGAGGATAAGAAACTACCATCTAAAATAACTTTTATCCAAAATAGTGGCTTGCAACTCTGAGAAACTATAAGTATGCAAGGAAACACTGAAGTAACTTAGGGCCTGTTTGATTCCTGGTATTAACCTGGAATAGTCATTATTTAATGCGAAAATTAAGTAATTTGTTGTTTGTGGCCATTTTTTGAATTCTGGAATTAGAAAACTAATCTCCATTTTTGGGCCAAAGCTTGCATTAATTAATTAAAAAAAAACTTGGAATTTGTTTCTTATTCCAAAATAAGCTTTTCATGGATTCGAAATTACAACAAAATGTATAAGTTTTTCGAGTCCGTGCGTGAACGGTTAAGGGATTATAATCTTTTTTTTAATAATTTTATTTTTTTAATCATTTTTTTTATAATTTTTTTTTTATAATCTTTTTTTTAATAATTTTTTTCATAATCATATTTTTTTTAAGTTAATAATACATATTTTAATTTAGAAATATATAAGTTAAAAATACATATATATTTTAATTAAAAAAGCAACAAAAATGATAAGTTCAAAAATTAAAATTTGTAAGAAATTTTTTTTTATAATTATAATATTTTAATAAGTTAAAAATACATATTGTTCAAATTAATTAAAAAAATGAAAAATAATCCTTATTCCAATTTCACATTATGGGATCTAAATGCATAATAGATAATTTCAGCTTTTGTTTTCAGGATTAATTAATCCGAGAATAGGTCCTGATTCTAGAATAGGTCTATTCTGGATAAATTAATTCCATGCACCAAATAGACTCTTAGCTATAAGATTTTCTAGAATATGAATTTTCTACATTCACAAAGTTGATTTTATAATAAAAAGTGATCATTCAAGTTCTAGCTATCAAATTTGTCTTCTATATTTGATTTTCTACACATGTTCATCAAATAAGAAATTAAATAAAAGGGAATATATCCAATCCATTTCCATATGTTTTTCAACTATCTCTATTATGCCAAAATAACTTATTCTTAATCAACCATTTATATATATGTATGAATATGAAATAATCCTAAATGAAAAATGACCACATGCAAGGCTGAACATTACCCACATCACAAAATTCATCTTGTGTTTGTGCACGCACTTTAGTGCCCATTGCCTGATATGCAATCCTTCTTTGCCATCCTCAATTTTAAAGTGATTGATGACAACTGTTCTTGTTAGTCACGTATGCAAAGCTAGTAGCAGAGACCAAGGACGTGAACTGCTTTCAGCAATGTCACATACCCATTGTAACCCTTACAGCGAAGACACATTCATAGTCCAAAAACACTACCTAGAAACCCATGAAATTTTTTCCACACTTCAATTTTTATTTGCTGAGAGAACAATAAAAAATAGAAAAATAAAAAACCATGGCTGAAAACATCATCATCATTATGAATGGCTCACCTTTTAACTAAGAAAATATTTAACATTAGTCCTCTTCAAAACTCTTTCAGCCCAATATCAGTGGATCACCCAACAATCGTGCAGGAAAAAAATGAAAGCGGCTGGAAGACATAATATTGATAAATTGTGAGAATCTTGGCAGGTATTTGCCCATTTGCCTTTTAATCCTAAAGGTTTCTCAAAAGTTGTGATGGACATATGGAGAGAATGATAGAGATAAAAGTATGAACAGAAAGAGAGATATGGGCTTAAGTGCAAGTGGATACTGCAATCGCTGCCGGCAATATGCTTTAATTTTCCACGTGCTTACCCACTCATTTAATGGTACAGTGATTAATTGCATCGATGTATTCAATGCTTCGAGCTACAAGACTCCTTTATTTGCTGACAAATTCTACTGTTACAGGTCGATTTGTGAATCTTCGCACTTTTTAAGAATTGCGTAAAGTGGTTCAATTTTTCTGTCAAGCATATGGATGGGACAATGTGCGTGCACTTTCAACTGTATGGAATGAACCTGCATAAAGTGGTTCAAATATATCTTCATTGCAAAGACTTTTCAGTGCATTTCCGAATTTCATTTCAGTGTTTCGATTGCATTTCATGGCGCACCTTTCTTGAATATTTGGAGTACACTTCATAGAGCACCTTCTAAAGTGTTTGAAATGTATTTCATAGGGTTTCAATTATATTTTTAAACTTCATTTTAGAACACTTGAAAGTGAATTAGACCATTCAAAATGTATTAAAGATCAAAAAAAGTCAAACTTGTTTTTTTCAAATTTGCAAAAGCACAGTGATTTTTTTTGCAAATTTTTTGTGATTTTCGATCACAAAATGTGCAGATCATGAAGAACAGATACTGAAAATTTCACGAAAATCTGTTGTATTTTCCATTTTTTGAAATCTGGTCAATGGTACATTTTGGATGGAGCTTAGCCGCATCTGTCAGTATGTATAACAATAAATTTGGATTATTTTAAAGAAAAAATTAAATAGATAAAATTATGTTTAATATAAAATATATGGAAAAGTTAAAGTCATTTTAGATTTGAATCAAACAAGTTTTTGATTAAGTTGAGTAACGGTCTCAATCTCTTACAAGAGATAGAAGGCTATTTAAACATCAAACATACTAAAATAAACTTAAACAATTGAGGGTCAACTCAAAACGAGCTATCAAATTCATCTAAGAATACACAAGCAAGGAAAAACATAAAAACAACATTAAAACAGCACAAATCAAACAACTAAATCTTAATGTGTTTTTGTGTGTGTGTGCAATTTTTCACACACACAAACATATATTGAAGCGTGTTGTTTACATGTAGAAATACATAAAAAGAAGGATTCTAAATTATTATTTTATACATATTAACATTATTTCAGTTATATTTATGTTTGTTTATTTGTTTGGAGTTATTTTGAACTTTTTATGTGTCATTTGAGTTGATTTCTTCTACTTAATTATTAATTATCAATTAATTTGTATATATTATTAATTTATCTTCTCACGTAAAAAAAATTGAACTTTTTATCTATAATTTATTCCTATAGACACTTCTTTTCATATAGATAATATTCATTTCACTTACCATGATTTACAATTTATTCTTTATCCAAATCTCAATGCTTTTTTATCCTATGTTATTTCGAATAGTACAAAATTATCATACATCCATAAATTACACCCTTCCATTTCTAAAATTCAAATTTAAACTTTCGTATGATAGGACTATACATATGCTCACATGATAAATTGGATTAAATTTGTCATTGTCAAACCTCAAAGAAGACTCATTTGTATCTATGATGGATAATTATAGGAACACTTATATTAAGACATCTAAATACAATATAAATCTTTACAATAATCTTAGAACCTTTATATAAATGAAGCTTATTGCCTCCAATCATTATTACAACCATGAAGCCAATATTTTTCGTTGTTCATCTAGGAGAACTTGTTGGTCAAGAATTTAATAGTCTTCAAAGGTTTTTATAATCACTAGTCTCTAGATAGTAGGAAGAAAGGAAATTAAAAAAATGAATGTGAAAGTATAAATGTATACCTAGAAGAATTATATCTACATAATTCAAAATATAGATAAAAAAATCTAAAAAACTAAATTTAATATATAACAATACATAAATATCATACTTGGAGTGATATTAGTCTCACTTAGTCATCAATCTAGCCACTATGTTGAAGCAAGAACCATTTATCATAATACTGAGTTGGGTTACATGTGAGAGAGTTTATTTTTTCTTGTTAAAGGAGATGCCTTAAACATTATTAATTATCATAGAGACTTGTGATATTGCTAGCAAGATTCAACTGTGTATTTTTTTAGTCAAACTTATTGCCTCATGTTCATGAGTAGTGGTTCACAAGAACCCATCTCTCAGGAGAATGAATGGAACACTTAGCACTCTTTGCATATTAGAAACTTTCAAACGTCAAACTAGACCATTGAATCATTCATTGTTGACATTGAAGTGGTTAAGTTATTACAAATTCTTTAGAAATAAAATATAATCATTGATATGTTTTCTAATCTATTCATGTCAAGTGGTTATTTGAAAACATAGGAGGATCATTTATCATGTTGTTCCTTTTATTGCTTTGCATATTAAACCCGATCCACATCTATAATTTTTAATAAAGTTTCCTTCCTTGGTTGATCTAATAGTTTTTTAATTCTTTGTATATGGCTCTTCTAACATATGAGGCTACTTCATGTGTTTAGTAATCCCCCTTTTCAACTATTCCTCTATAGATTCATTCATGTTTTCAATTATTCTCCAATAATTTGGTTCATCATGAAGAACCTAGGGAAATTCGACTCTCTTTGCCTTCTCAATTTTGTCCCCTTTATAATCATGATCCATTTTCTTCTTATGTCATTTACCATCTCAATGTTTGGACAATTGAACCCAAAATTGCTTACTTCATATGTTGTCCCTCCAGGGCCATTTGAAAACTGTCAAACATTTATTCTAGTTATATCCTCAACCTTAGGCTATGTAGTATTGGACATGTGAATTATTTAAGATATTACACTGTTATATTTTCACATGGTGTGTGAAGCTTTAAGGTGATTGGCCTATGATTGCAACTAAATATACTCAAACATGGCATGGTATCAAATTTTCTCAGATACTATTATAAGTTGAGGAAGATAGAAATATTTCTCCTTGCATAGTTTTATTGTTGGTTTGATTGTAAAATAAATAGTTTTCCTTGCCTAGTAAGGCTAATATATCTTCTAATGTTGTGTTATAGCTCTAATCCCAAGCCAACATGCTGGCTTTGGAGATTGGTCATTTGCAAACTTTAATTAAAGACTAGACCAATGATCCATGGATACGTGCTCATAATTCTCCTTTCCCAGTTATTATTGATGCTTTTCTTGCCCATGATTGTACCACTCCACCACATGGACATCAACATGCTTGCAACCATAGTTCAAGAGGAGGCCATCATAGATAGATCCCTCTACCACATGAACATTTCCCTTAGTTTTTAGCATGAACATGCTAGTCAAGAATAGTAGAAAGTTTGTCTGCTTTTTCTTGCCCATGATTGTACCACTCCACCACATGGACATCAACATGCTTGCAACCATAGTTCAAGAGGAAGCCATCATAGATAGATCCCTCTACCACATGAACATTTCCCTTAGTTTTTAGCATGAACATGCTAGTCAAGAATAGTAAAAAGTTTGTCTGCTTGAACCCTTCCAAAAAAATTTAAATGATACCATTATAAACTAAAAGCCTAATGTAGATAGTAAAGACATCAAATAGACGAGAAATCACTCACCAGTATGTGATCTCTCTCCTCTTCTTAATAATATGAGTTTAAGAGCTGGCAAATATGATTGCTCGTGTTTTCTAATTTTTTCATTTAACTTCAATTTAGAAGTTTAAACGTACATTTTATTTTACCCTCTCTTTAAATAAAATATGTAATTCGCACCATTCACCATTAAGAAAACCATGAAAATCTTCGGCCTCGCATCTCTTTTCTTCTTTTGATTTACCAACATTTTCCTCTTTTGATTTGTGAAATGTAAACGGGGATGATGGCCTGGGCCCTTACTGAGTCGTTAGCATTCTACTTTTCCCGTACCAGGATAAACTAAGTTATGTAGATAACAGCATTCATGGTAGACACACAATAAAATGTCCCGGAGACGGACCCACGGTGTACCAAAATTATTAAAATATTTTGAGCAAGCACGAGAAAACAAACTGTACAAGACAAAGCAATAGAAACAAATTTGGACTTTCGCTCTGCGAGGAACCACGATGACATCCATCTCTGTCGTGTCACGGATAATCGTTTTTACCGTTATTATATGCAAACCCACAGAATTAACAAACGCACAAACTGATCAAATACAATATTACACGATTATATACTGTAACCACTTCGTTACAGAATATTATAAGCCAGGGAATGAAGAGGAGATTTTTTTATTAGTATGGTCTCTCCCCAATGTAGTTGCCAGGAGGATGATAGTTACATGTCATGAACACATCACCACTATCACACACAACCCTAGCGCACCCCAGAACTTGGGTCTCATTCCAAACAATCTGCGTATAGTGCCCGCACATCTCACCATTCTCGCAAGTATTGCTCTCATAGTTATAATACTCCTTTTCTTCAAGCCAATCTTGAGCAGCAGCCAGAGGAGTCCAGTCTGAGCCGCTGCCCCAGAAAATGTTCTCGCCGTAGGGCCCACCCGAGTGCACCAGCTCGCAATCTCCCCTCCGTTGCTCAGCCCACCAGCGGGCATATGACTAAACCTTACGGTCCCATGCCAGAGCCTTCTCTCCTACTTCTGACCGAGCACTATTCTGCATATCCATGAACGCCCTGCACTCGCTGTTATTTCTACAACGCGCTCCACCCCCTCCATTATAGTATTCTAAGGTGGAATTTCCTGGGGTTTTTTGAAGGGGCCTGCTTGCATTTGCAACAGAGATTATAAGCCCCGGTAGAAGCCATAATACAATGGCAGTTTTCATTGTAAATGCCTTGAATCAACGACTTCTCTAGCTTGTTAAAAGCCTTCTAATATCCTTGTCTTTTATAGCCAGTTTATTGATGATTACGTGGACTGCTTTACATTGGGGCACATACGCTAACATACAAAATAGCTAGATCCCGTGAACCCAGTTTCTTCTTGTTTCAGATGGTTGAACTATATGTGTGGAAGAGCTTGGCCGGCCTTGCGTTGATACTGGGGACATCTTTCATTATTGCGTCAAACAATTCAAGTAAACCTTTTTTAAGATGTGTATACTTCTAAAATTCTTGGTATTAATCTATATATTTTTCTCTGGTGTAAATTGTTGTTGGTCTTTATTAAATTGTATATATTTTAACGGAGATAACTCGTGCGGAGAGAGGTTGACTGGTTCATCCTTCTTACTTCGCTTCTGTTATTCGCATTCAAGACATGTAAAAGCGAAAGTACGTTTTGGTGTTTTGTGGCCTGTAATGCCATTTTATATTTAAGACGGCGTCGTTTGCATCAATATAGCTCACGGGTGAAGTTGCTAGATTTCAACAGTTTGCACCTACAGTGTATGCACTGTGTATGCAAAATGCAACAAGAATCTATCCCACGAAACTTGCATGTTGTATACAAGCAATTCATTCTATAGAGTTATAATAAATAATGTGTTCATATATTTATGAATTGTTTGGTTTGGCAGGTGGCAGGTGGCAGGTGGCAGGTGTATAAAAATATATATGCTAGCACTTATTTCTGAAGGAAGTGCAGGGATACACTGATAGGTGTTTGATTTGAAAGTATAATCTAAAGTTTATATAATAAAAATAAGGATATAAAATGTAGATTTACAAACATTTCTTATTGTATAGAGAGTCTCATACATAGTGGTATCTATTTTGAAAGAATTAAAATTAGAATAATGTCCTTCTATATTTTTTGTAAGTCTTCTTCAAAATGCATAGCATTCAAATGTATGGAATATATAAAAATATATCATTTGTGACTAAAAATCTTCTATTTAGATTTGGAATTTTCTACAAAAGAACTGTAAAATTATGTGTATGTTTCAATTATAACTATTAATATGATCTTAAATTAATAATATTAAAATAAAATAACATATAATAACTTTGTATGTAGTGTCACTGTTGCCAATTCTTCTAGAAAGTAATGCATTATCAAAAACACTTTAATATATCAGCATAGAGTTAACAAGAATGATACCACATAGGTTATTATTTCTAAATATTTTGAAATAAATAAGTGTTGTGTGTTGTCTAAGAGAAGCCTCTAAAATTATATGTTATTAGTTTGCTATTTTATATTAACGAATTGTCTCTTTGCTATCATAATAGACTAAATTCTTTTGGAATAGAACACCAAGTACAAACAACTCTCAAGAAATACTATAATGAGAAAAGAGGTTAAACTATTGGGTTCATTGTAGAGCCCATCAAATGCCATCACATTTGGTGATGGCTCACTCGGATTCATCCCAAATGTATATGAAAAATGAATTGGTATGGAATTTGGATCGAGTATAAGCCAAAAGTAGATATGGAGGAAAACCCTAATGAACTTGTAGCATAGCTGAAAAGTAATAAAAAAAAAAATCATATATCTAGGGAATGACATAACAAACAATAAAAGAAAAGTCCTACAAAACATAGAAGTAACAGTGGTAGAGGACCAACCATGCTGCAAAAATGTCTCTAAATGCATAAATTTATTGTAAAGTGATGAATATGAATTAAAGAGGGTAACTTTCCTAATGAAAGCCCAAATAATACACCATAATTCTAGAATGCCAAATTTGGTCCAAAAGATTGCAATGACAATGACTGACCTAAATCAAGCTTAGTAGAAATAGTTGAAATAGAGAAGGAAAAGATAAGTACCATTTGTCAGTTACTAGATCTAAATAATTGGAGTAATTGGAATTATTATTAAATATTATATATTGAATTACATATATCTCTATCACTAATTATTCTTAACACTCTTTAGAGAGAGATGTAAACCAAGTCATAGAGTGCTTGACAAAATACCAAAAAAAAATATACACCCAAGGAATGTAATCATCAAGGTTTGTGCTAAGAATAGGCTCTATAGAAAAAGTCTTGAACTTTATTACCAAATGAGAGAACACGGGAATATTTCAAATGATGCTACTAACTTGGGCCAACTAACATACTATAAATAGTAAGTATCCCAAAAATACATCAAAACACCTCAAAATCACTTGTAACTGAAACTCCCTAGGTCAAATACCATCAAGATCCTTTAAAATTCATGGTTAGCCTATGGTACAATAGAGAAATAGTCTAACAACAACATCATACATGTGCTAGAAAAGGGGACATTATATACCACCTTATAGTTATACACGCGCTTAAGCTCTCATTCCCCTCCATGTATATTAGGCAAGAGAAGGATGGAGCATGTTGTCCTAGCTATAGGGACCCTAGTCATAACTAGAAACTAAAATTTTGAAATCTTACTTTTTGGCAATCATTTTTTATAATCATTAAGATAATTTTTAACTTTAACCACACTCGATGCATGGTATAAGCCATTTTTCCATCTCATCCCATGGGTTGGAAAACATAATATTACTCAATAGCCTGATCGCTCAACTATGGTATATGCTGGATCTCTCGGAAATCTGTCAAAGATGTAAAAGCATTAATACATGTCTCCCACATAGAAAATGATGGTGATTTGATCTTGGTTGGAAGGATATAAGTGGACAATTAATCATTTTATGGTAAAAAAAAATAGTATTTCTTTCTTACGAAGCCTAATAGTTACATAATCCATATATGCCAAAAAAAAACTATAAGGCTTATGTCATTTGAAGATATCAAGGGAGTGTGAAATATAAATCCAGTCAATGAGGTGAAAATGCTTTTCGTCTTGATGCATAATGCCAATAAACATTCCAAACGTTTGTGTAAAGAGAATTGAGATATAGATATTCATCGGATATATAATAATATTAATGTCATTACTTCATAATATTGGTAATCCATTTGAAGTTGATGTAGAAGAAAATGAGACTTGTCAAGGTAAAAATATGGCACCATTAAGTTTTCCAACCTATGAGGACAACATGTACTAAAAAAATAATTGAATCTCATTTCTTGTTGTTTCTTGTCATAGGCCTTATCCAAAAAATTGTGCATGATGATTGCATTCATCCTTTCCTAAAATTGTGTAATACATGTGTGGTGTGTTGTCTATATTAATAAAAAATAGCTTAAAATTGAAAGGGAACTAATAAATAATATTCTTGGGATTGACCAAAACTGAGAGGGGAAGCTAGTGCAAGAACTACATGTAGTGTACACTCAAAAAGATGTTAGCTATGAAAATAGGGCATATTAAATTATATTCGGGGGATAAATAAAATTATTGATATTCTCTCCTAGTAAATTATCATAAATGTAGGGGAGCTACTCCAGCTACAACACATATGACTTATGTTGAGATCACTTTCCAAGAAATCTATTTTTAGTGGGAATGGAAATAGATGATTGATTTTTGTTAAGCTACTATGCCACAAGTTATGGTGTTTCTTGGCTAAATACAGAGAGGGGTTTTTGAGGTTTCATTTGGAGATATTGGAGAGTGCAAAGGCAAAGACAAAGAAGGAAGAGAACTTAGAGTCTATTTGGGGGAAAACACCAATAAATAATGCAATTATAGGGAAGCAGAGATTGTGTCTAAGTGTTGTGATAGAGGTTATTTAATTTTGTCTCTCCATTATTGTATGAGCAATATTACTATTGTAAGATATTTTCATCAATACATTTTTTTAATGCAAGCATCATTTGATGAAGATCTTGAATTTGAAACAATTCATAATGGATCATATTATGTTTGCATATAAATTTGTTCAATTTATCAATGGATAACTAAGCATGTGAGACTAGTAATATCCGATTTCTAACAAATTTAGATGTTGGATCAATTTGAGTTTGACATCATCTCTTTTAATTTTCTCTTGTTAGATGTGACTCTATAACTCCTTGGATTTGAATTAATTTGGCCTTTGTCTATTGCAATCACACAAAAAAAAAATTTATAAAAAAAGAACAAATGAAATGAATATTTTAAATAAAAATTAGTTTCATGTACCTTATATTTTCACAACAGAAAATCTACAAACTCTTATGACTATGGCGATTAAAACATGTCCTATGATTTATACGCCCTACTACCACAATGCATTCATTGCATCAGTATTTGAATCAGCTATAGTGATATTATTAAGTGCACTTAATTTCTTTTTCTCAATGAAAATATTTGTGGTAAAGATAATAGATTGGGTTTGTTGTCACCATTTTTGGTCACCATACCTATGGATTGTGTGCCTTACTACCATGATGCATTCAATGCATTGGTGTTTGATTCAGCTATAGTGAAATCCTTGAGGATGTTAAGTTTTTTCCCTCGATGATAGTATTATGGTAAAGATAATAGATTGGGTTTGTTGTCACCACTTTTGATCACCATACATATGGATTATGTGCTTGACTACCACAATGCATTTAATGCATTGGTGTTTGAATTAACCACAGTGGGATTCTTAAGGATGTTTCTTTTTTCTTAGTGACAATATTTGTGGTAAATATAATAGATTGGATTTGTACTTGTCACCAAACCTATGGAGTATGTGCCTTACTACCATGATGCATTCAATGCATTGGTTTCTTAATTAGCTATAGTGAGATCCTTAAAGATGTTGAATTTTTTTTTTTCTCAACGACAATATTTGTGGTAAAGATAATAGATTGTGTTTATTGTCACTACTCCTATGAATTGTGTGTCTTACTGCCACAATGCATTCAATGTATTGGTGTTTGAATCAGCTATAGTGAGATCCTTAAGAATGTTATTTCTTTTTCCTCGGTAACAATATTTATCTTAAAGATAATAGATTATATTGATTGTCACCATTTTTTATCAACATGCCTATTTTTTTTAACCATTTTTGATCTTCCATTTGAAATTGTGTTGTCATCATTTTTTAATAATAAGTTTTTATTATGTAACATGATCATACTAAGTAGTTTTCTTTCTTGAATCTTTCCATTTGTCCTTCGCATACTATTAATCAATAAACCATAAAACTTAAATTCATATTTTCTTAAGATAAAAGTATAGTGGAACTAGTCATAAACTCTTAGATATGTTATCTCTTTTCTTCTCATGAATCTTATTCTAAAACCTTGGCCATTTTAACGCCCTGATTGTTTTTTTGCTTTTTAACTTCAACCTGAACATTATTGCTCGGGCGTTTTGTTTTCTTTTTTACTTCAACCTAAACATTTAAACATTTGATTTTTTCTGACCCACCTTTTATCTAAATCATAAAGCATATTTTTAATATATTAATATAAATATTCACACTATGCACCATTAAAAGAAGCTCTGAAAACCCGTCGATTATCTCCTTTATCCACTTTGATTTGTGAATTAGAAGTGTGCCCTTTCCTATTCTTTGTTTCCCGTACCAAGATTAACTGTGTTATGTAGCTCATGGCAGACACATAGTAAGATGTCATGGAGACGGACCCACTGAGTGTCAAAATTGTCAATTATTTTCTTAGCAACAATGAGAAAATCAGGCGAACAAGACAAAAGCAATAGCCACAAATTTTCACTTTCTGTTTACGACCCGAGTAACCATAATAACATACTACATCTCACACCGGTATCACGGATGATCATTTTTACCGTTATATGCAAACCAACAGAATTACGAATTACACAGTCCATAGATATTAAATGTTACAATATCCATCTTTTATAACCAGTTTATAGATTGCTTTACGTGGGGCCGCATATGCTAACATACAAAATAGCTAAATTTTGTGATCCCGGTTTCTTCTGGTTTCAGATGTTTGTATTATATATGTGGATGGGATCAGCCGGCCTTGCGTTGATACCAGGGACTTCTTTCATTATTGCGTGAAACAATTCACGTGAACCTTTTAGAAGATGTGAATACTTCTAAAATTTTTGGTGTAGATTGAAGTTGCTCTTTATTAAATTATATTTATTTCAACGGAGATAAGGTGAGCGGAGAGAGATTGGCCGGTTCATCCTTCTTACTTCGCTTATGTTATTTTAATTCAAGACAAGTAAAAGCGAAAGTACGTTTTGGTGTTTTGCGGCCTGCGATGCCATTTTACGTCAAAATCGTTCACGGGGTGAACAAACCTGAAGTTGCCAAATCTGTACAGTTTGCACCGACATAATCAATCCAACTGAACGTATAAATAATAATATGTTCATATATTTAATAATATGTTCAGTTTTGAAGGTGTATAAAAGGAATTTATTAAAGTTTACGATAGGCTAATTGATTTTCTCTTGTTGGAAGTTATCAAAATTATTTAGTGATCAAACTCATCTTTAAATATATTTAATTAAAAAATTAATTATTATGTTTTTTTTAATTATTACTTTTTTATATATTTAATGTACAAATGAAAAAATATTAAAGAAATTTAAATAGATTAAAATATCTTTAAATAATTAGTTTATTCAAGATGTAGTATATTTATGCTATTATGGAAATGTGTAGCATCTTCAAGATGGTTATTAGATGGAGGCAACAAAATTTTGCCAAAATAAAGATCTGCTGGATCCAATGTTGATATTGATTGAACTAAGTGAGTCAAACTCACACATACTAATAGTTGTAAGCAAATGAAAACAAAATAAAATAGTGCAACATTTAAATTAGAAGGTAGATGAATATCCCATTAACCTCACGATAGTATAAATTTATAATAGATGATCTTATTTATTGTACAAGGAGAACAAGTAGCTACCATCTAGAATAAGAAATGTTGACAAGAATAGTGACATGAAAGTCCAAAAAACTAAAACTATATAACATCTAATCAAGATTAGCTAAAAGATTATAGAAACATTTATATCCCACCTTAAACATAGCTTAGGTGGCTTAAAAGATATTGGATCCTAGCAACTAGGTCTAATTAAAATTGATACAAAAACATTACTCGCTTATCACTGTCCATGGCTTCCCAACTCTTTGTCCACCTGTTGATTTTAGCGGAGGTTATTTTGAGTTTGCCTGAATCTTATTGAGTAATGAACTCGTCTACAAAAGATTTTCATGCATCATCATTATGACTAGCTGATAACATTTTAACCAATATAATATTTAATATTAATCCTCTGCAAAAAAAAATTCAGCCATCATCAGTATCAATGAATCACCTAGCAATCGTGCAGGAAAACTGAAAGCGGCTGGAAGACATAATACTGATAAACTGCGAGAAGCTTGGCAGGTTTCTCGAAAGCTGTGATGGACCTATGGTGAGAATAATAGAGATAAAGGTATCAACCGAAAGAGAGAGATGGGCTTTCGCGCAAGTGGAGAGCGCAGTCGCTGCCGACAATATACTTTATTTCCCAGGTGCCACCCCACTCCTTTGTGGTGCATTGATTTACTCTGTCCACTCATTCAATGCTTTGAGCTGCTGGCCTCCTTTTCTTTTTGCCGACAATTTCTGCTGTTACAAATCGATTTGTTATTCTCCGCACTTTTTAAGTATTGCGTAAAGTGGTTCAAATTTTCTGTCAAGCATATTGATGGGACAGTGTGCATGCATTTAAAACTCTATGAAATGAATCTGCACAAAGTGGTACAAATATATCTTCATTACAGAGACTTTGGAGTGCATTTCTGAATTTCAGTTCAGAGTGTTTCAATTGTATTTCGTAGCGCACCTTTCTTTAATATTTGGAGTACATTTCATAGAGCACTTCTAGAGTGTTTGGAGTACGTTTCATAGAGCACATAGTAAAATGTCCCGGAGACCAACCCCACGGTGTGTCAAAATTATTTAAATATTCTGATCAACTATGAGAAAACCAGGCGTCAGAGAGAAAATAATAATATACTGCATCTCACTGCATGTTGTGTCACGGATGACCGTTTTAGAATGTTGATATTCAATGAGTTAAGTGAATCAAACTCAAATATGCTGATAGTTGTAAGTAAATGAAAACAAAATGCAATGGTTGAACATTGAAATTGGAAAGTAGATGAATATCCTATTAACCTCATGGTGGTATAAGCTTACAATATATTATCTTATTTATTGTGCAAGGAGAATAAGCAACTACTTTCTAGAATATGAAATGTTGATTAGAATAGTGGCATGAAAGTCCAAGAAACTAAAACTATATAATGATATACATCTAATCAAGATTAGCTAGATGATTATTTAGAAACATTTACACCCCACCTTAAGCATAAGCAAGGTGGCTAAAAAGATATTTGATCCTAGCAACTAGGTCTAATTAAAATTGATACATAAGACGAAGTACTATAAAAATTTAAGAATATTAACCATAACAACTGGCCCTCCTTCTAAGATATGACCTAATATGAATCAAATGCAAGTTTAGATCATTAACTATAGGCTCTAAATTTGAGACGTGAACCAAAAAGTTTCAAGTCATGACCAATACATGATTAAGAAGGACTAGTGAATTGCCATCTAGATTTGAAAAAAGAGGGACTATAGAAATAAATAGGAAATGCCTATGTAGAAATCAATTCCAATGATGAGAGCATTGATGAAGTTGTTGTGTTGAATCAATGAAAGCTCTTAGAGACGCAACATTAAGTTGTGAAGTAGCAGTAGGTGATGAACTACCCATATTGGATGAGAGAGAGTAAACCTTTGAGAAAGAATAACCATCTATGAACAACGAATAATTATAGACATGAGAGAAATAGTCACTCTCTAATAACAAAATTCTTCCAAGTTAGTGTATCTCTAATAAATGTAGAAGTGGGTGTAAACTCTAATATTTTTTCTTCAAAACCATTGAGTTGATATATGAAAATAGATTTTTTAGTAAAGTACAAATGTTATAAAAAAATAGGATATATCTATTACCTATCTATAATATTCCTTCTCCTAAAAAAGGTAAATAATAAGCATCTATCAATATTTTAAATGTAAAACAAGGATAGAGTGACATAAAGACTTGTAAATGGTAAGACATGTGATTAGAGGCTTTGAAGTGAAGAACCTACTAATTTATTGCATAAGAAAAAAAAACCATAAGTGGAAAATGGAAGTAATTAAAAAATATAAGGATTTCAACCCCGCTAAAAATTGGCACTTTATAGTTTTAGTGCAAAACTTGAACATTTCCCTTTTTATAGTTTTGCTCTCTATCAAGTAATATTATATAAATATATAAGTGAATTTATTCAAATCAAATTCTAACACTCAGCCTTTTTTATAAATTTAAATTTAGGCACTTTGAACTTTTTTCTTTTACAAGAGTGTAATTGGCACTAGGGAAAAATATAAAGAATAGTTATATGCAAGAATTTATCTTTGCCAAAAAATTGAAACAATGGTATATAACAATCCAAAAAAATGATATAAAAATACTCAAAAAAAAAATTGCAGGATAAATATACTCATGCTTCTTGCTAGAAAAAATTTATTTAGGAAAAGTAAAACTCTGAATAGTCATTGGAAACCTTCAAAAGATAGTCGTATATGCAAAAGAAGAAACAAGAAACTTATGAATAGAGGGTTTAATGGTTTATATAGGATCTTCAATTGCACAAATATCATTGAGAAGCATTGACCTACTTAGAAAGGAAAACAAGGGTCACGAGCTAAAAATATGCCTTAAGAGTTGTGTCAAACATGAAAATGTTGTAGCAAGAAGTGTAAATTGCACATCTTGTATGGTTTTAATGAGAATATATTCTTTACTACAGTTTTCAACCTTGAATCAAATTTTGACAAGTGTTGTGAGCCAACAAAAATGATCACCACACAAGGAGAATTAGAGCACCCAAATCAACATATATATTTTTCTCTATAAATCAATCAAGAAAATCATGTCATGTAAGCCACAAACCATCCACTAGAAAAAGAAAGATAAAATATTTTCTTAAATGTGACATGTAAACAATAAAATACTTGCAACCTATGTTGAAGAATGATCTCTTCTTAGTAAAATTGATCGTTACAAAATCATGACATGAAAAGACTCCATATGCAATATAGATATCACTTTTGAACCTTCACAATTTACAAAAATCAATCCAAATCTTGGAATAAATGTGATACCCTTGTAAAAGAAACAATAGTTTGAGTAACCACTCACAACAATAATTTTTTTTTAAAAATAATCACCTAAACTATAAGGTTATATGCAGCCCTATCACTAAGCTCCAAGTAGAACACTCCTCATGCACAAATAATTTACTCAACTTATAATATAGTAGCATGTCAAAATTAGGATCTACTAGATAGAATGCAAATATTGATTGAGCTATGCAATGCAAGTTAAGTTGATACATGTCCATAGTAGCAAGAAAATAAAAAAAATACCATGGTACATTATTGGAATAAAGAAATATATGAATGTCCTATTAATTTCATGATAGTATAAACTACACTATATTATTGTATTTATAATGCAAGGAGAATAAGAAACTACCATCTAAAATAAATTCTATCTATAGTGACATGAAACTTCAAACATATGTGAACATGCAAGGAAACATAGTCAAACAACTTGACTAGAAGATTTTCTAATAGAAATATTCTACATTCACAAATTTCACTATCTAATTAAAATTAAACTTTCAAATTCTAGCTACCAATTTTTCCTTCTATATTAGATTTTCTACACATGGTTTTCAACCAGGAACTTAAATAAAAAAGAAAGAAAATTTAATTCTGCAAATCCAATCCATTTTCGTATGCTTTTAAACCATCTCTATTATGCCAAAATGACCCGAATTCTTAATCTACCTTTTATACATATGAAAATGAAATAATCCTTAATTGAAAGATGATCATATGCAAGGTTAAACATTACCTATATTAAATCATTCACCTTGTGTTTGCACAGCCACTTTAGTGCTTCCTTGCAATCCTTAGTTTGAATGTGATTAAGGACAACAGTTCTTATTAGGCATGCATGCAAAAGGTTGTAGCAGAGACAAGACATGTGAACTGCTTTCAACAATGCCACATACCCATTGGAACCACACAACAAAGACACATCCACAGTATAAAACCACTACAAACTGAGAAAAAAATATTCTGGTTGAGAGAACAACTAGCAAATAGGAAAACAAAAATCCAGCAGAAAACATGAGCTTCCATTTAGAAAATTTAAAAATGAACTGAAATTCCATTTTAACAATGAAATTGCTGTGGACCATAAAATAATTGCTTCCTCTCCTAAGAAAATTTCCAAAGATGCATTATTTGCTACTAATAACAGAGAGCTAAAACATAAGTCTCCACGTTGACAAGGAATGACTAATAATCGACATGATAATTTAGGGTTCTCTACCCTAGTCAATGTCTCCATCAAAGAACCCAGTTCTTATATGGTTAATAGACTTTACCATGGCATCTAGAGGTGCAATTGCTTAGTATAAAACAGTTTAGAACCTTGTTTATGATGATTATGCTTTTGTAGTCTCAGTTCCATATTTTGCTAGTCTAGGCTTGAATTAAAATATATCTAAGTTCCCTGGTCAATCGCCTCTGGGATTTTCCTCCTCTTCGGCCAGCCGAGAAACGATTAATCCAATTCCATGCACTAATCTGCTACTCTGCATATCACTGTCCATGGCTTTCCACCTTTTTACACCTATTGATTTTAGCAGTGGCTACTTTGAGTTGTACTAAATTTTATTGAGTAATGAACTCCTCTACAAAAGACTTTCATGCATCATCAGTATGTGTCGCTCACCTCTTAACAAATATAATATTTAATATTACTCATCTCCAAAAGACTTTCAGCCATCATCAGTATCATTGGATCACCTAGCAATCGTGCAGGAAAAGTTAAAGCAACTGAATTACACAATACTGTTAAATTGCCAGAAGCTTGGTGGGTACTTGTCTGTTTTCCTTTTATTCCTAAAGGTTTCTCAAAAGTTGTGATGGACATATGGTGCGAATGATGAAGGTATCAACAGAAAGATAGATATGTGCTTTAGTCCAAGTGGATACGACAATCGTTGTCGACATTATACTTTATTTTTCCACGTGCGACAAACTCTTATAATGTTAAATTGATTAATTTGTGTCCACTGGTTCAATGCTCTGGGTTATTAGATAACTTTATTTGCAGACAATTTTTTGGTTTTACAAGTCGATTTGTTATTTTCCACATTTCTTAGGAGTTGTGTAAAGTGGCTTAATTTTCTGGCAAGCATATTGATCGGACGGTGTGTGTACATTTTGACTGTAAGGAAGGAATGTGCATAAAGTAGTTTAAATATCAAATCTTCATTCCAAATAGTTTTCGAGTGCATTTCCAAATTTTGTTTCAGAGTATTTGGATTGTATTTCATAGTGCACCTTTTAGAATGTTTTAAGTGCATTTCATAGGGCACCATCTATAGTTTTCGAAGTGCATTTCTCGTGTTTGAATTGTATTTTTAAACTTTATTTTAGAGTTGTTAGGAAGAGTATTTCATAATGTGGGGGTGCATAAGCATAGTTATGTACATTGTGTCTAGCAATAAATTTGAATTAATTTAATCTATTTTATTATAAATTTCTGAAAAATTTAAAATAAATAAAATTTTGTTTAATATAAAAGATATAGAAAAGTTTATGTGTGTATGTATGTATGTATGTATGTATTTTCAAGAGTTTAAAATACAATTTTTTTTATTGATAATTTGAAAAAAATTAATAGTATATAAAAATTATATAAAAAAAATTAATTGATGAAAATATCTAAAAAGTTAATGTAAATACAAATTTTAGACTTTGAATAATATTTTTAATTAGTATAGTTTATTTAAATTTAATAAAAATAATATGTAAATATAAATATAAATTATTAAAATTGAATTTTACTTACAAATATATGCACTATCTAAATAAATAGTGTTGACCAACGTGAAGCTTACATGATACAATGGCTAGGAGATACAAATCACAATCCCTCTCTTGAAAGAGATATTTATCACTCCTGAGGTTCAAGGGGTTAGGTCACAACTACATTAGATAGGTCAAGGAAGATAATGTGAGAAGTCACAACGTAGGTCTTTATGATTTCACTTATAAAGTTGTCCATTCTTAAGCATGTAAAAACCACACTTCACCTTTAGTGCTCTTTGACCTATGAGTTATTGATTCCTTTGAGGCGTCATTTTTGCGGTAAGTAAATCACATCTTGGTACCATATGTCTATAGTAACTTCTTGATGGGTGTATTGTTGACACACAAGGATCTTGTCTATCTTAGAAATCATCTTTGTTAATCATTTTCATCAAACAAGCCTCACTAGTTGAATCTTCAAATCAAATTATTAGACGATTGTCATCCACTTTCCCTACCTCTCTCCTAGCTTATTAGACATCAATAAAGACTTGGAAGCGGGACCTAGAACAATGTCTATGACTTTTCTCCTCAAAATGTAATGCTTGAGTTTCTTGATTTCTTACACAAGAGAAAATGACTACTTGTCTAGATTGGGATACTTGATCTCAACATTATTTAAGTGATAGCTCATAAAAGTAATAGGTATTCTGGCTTCATCTTCTCCCTTCTAGGTAAGGATTCATGCATAGGAATACCTTGAAGAGAAGAAATATATTTTGAAAGGATTGGTATGATCAAGGCTTGGTAATACTGGAGCACTAGAAATCAAAGTCTTGATCTCCTCGAAGGATTTCTTGACTTTTGGGGGTCCATTCAATATAGTAATTTTTCTTTAGTGTATCATTAAGTAGACACGTGACTTCAACAAAACCACAAATGACCTTCCTTATGAAGTTAATATTCCCAAAGAAAGATTCCAGCTCATTTTTGTTGTTTGAAGGAGGTAACTTTAGTATAGCTTCAATTCTAGTTGGGTCAACGGATATACTTTTTTCTAAGATCACATGACCTATAACTTCCCTTTGATGAATCCAAATATACACTTTTTTAGGTTTAAACAGATGTTGGAATATTGGCACCTTTGGAGAACTTTCTACAAATCACCCACATGGTCTTCATGATTATTTAAAAAGTTAGTCAAGTCATCCATGTAGATGATAATATAAATTCTCATCAATCCTTTGAAAGATATATCCATCACATGTTGGAAAGTTACACCGGCATTGATCAATCCAAACAACATGCACAGTAGTAGGATAATATTCCCCACTTGGTAGTAAAGGAAATCTTAAGCATATCCTTCTCCTTCACCATAACATGGTTGTATCCTAAATATCTAGCCCAAAAGGGCATCATCTAAGAACCATTGACAATTTACAATACTTCATCTAGTTAAGGCAGGGGATAATTGTCCTTTTCTGAGGCTCAGTTCATATTCTTGAAATTGATATGCAATCTAATTTCACCATTCTCTTTCTGCACTAGGACCAAGTTTTCTACCCAACTGGAATATCTCACTTGGAATATTATCTTTGCATCCAAAAATTTATGTACCTCAATTTGGATCAAAGGTTCTACAAAAGCATTAATAGGCCTCTACCTCTACCAAAAAGGCTCGTAATCTAGTTTGAGAGGAATGGTGTGTATGATCACTGATGTATTATAAGTCTTTATCTCCTCATAGCTCCACGTGCTGACATATTGGTCCTCGTGGAACACTTGCAAGATTTATTTATTTTCTTGATTAGTACTAACCTTGCCAATTAATACTTTTTAGTAGCAATATTATGAACTTTATATTTATCTCC
The DNA here is from genome assembly GCA_027943335.1 of Chamaecyparis obtusa. Classification (NCBI taxonomy): domain Eukaryota; kingdom Viridiplantae; phylum Streptophyta; class Pinopsida; order Cupressales; family Cupressaceae; genus Chamaecyparis; species Chamaecyparis obtusa. The sequence goes on along the minus strand of BSBK01004294.1, from coordinate 215,092 downwards.
TGTCAAGGAAAGTTTTACTTTACTCCTCATGGAAACCTTATATCAATCAAACATTCTCTCTAAATGCCACCATGACTTTTGGTATAACATTG
>BSBK01004294.1:200000-207500 GCA_027943335.1 Chamaecyparis obtusa | reverse complement strand
GAAGAGGGTTCGGCAACATGGACAGAACTAAAATAGAGCACAATGTTGCGTGAAGAAATTTCAGAGTTCTTCAAGCTTGTTGATCTATGTCAAACCATGATATTGGGTTCAATGGAGGATGAGAGGGTTTTCAGTGCTTTGGGCTTCCTAAAATCAAAGCTAAGAAACAAACTAGACAAGAATTTGGAAACATGCTTGAGGGTCTACACATCTAGGTATGATGTCAATACTTTTCCTTATCAAAAATTAATGGAAATCTGGAAGAAAAGATGCAAAAGAAGAGGGTTGGGCAACACCATTAATCAATCTCTGACTCTGAGTGGGATGACTATAGGTGGTGATGGGATTCGTAGAAGCGGAGGTCAGACTAAAGAAGACAAAAATGAAAATGAAGAGAACAATGAAGGAATTGGAATACCAGAATTAGATGATGATGACGACGCATAAATGAATTGGCAAATTTAGGAAATTTCTACTAAATTAGCAGTAGAAATCAATAGGTATTTTTTGAACTTATTAACTACTATATCCTATCATTCAATGTTTATTTTAGAAAAGCAGGAATGTATTATGTTTCATCATTAAAATTTGAGAACAAAGAGTATTAATTACTGTAGTTTGTATCGTATCATCAATGATCACTCAAATTTGAATTTGAAATTCCTGAAAGAAATTTTCTATTCCAATAGCATATAACAGAGTAAATCAACTAAGAATAACTAAATAAAATAGAGTACTCAACATACATTAAATTGGAAACATGAACATTAGATAGAGCACAATTTGTTTTGTATTCATTTGCAATATATTACAATTTACGATAGTTCAAAATTCAGAGCAATCTTTGTTGGCCAGTCCAAACATCCTCTGATAGCAGAACAATTTGGTTCATAGTATAGTCACAGTTCATACAACTTCGTTAGCAATTCATATTTGGAAGTGTGACTTGACATCACTATTTCTTCTAAAACTCCATTCAAAGTTCTCACTAGTTTGATGAAATCCATGAATGTATCAAGAGATATGTCTTTAGGAAGAAAGCGTAAATCAATAATTATTTTGTCCTACAACCTTATTTGTAAGTTTCTCTTCCAATGAACTTATTTGCGTCAAATCCCTTAGGCAAACCAAGACTTTCCAAATTTTCTTTCCTTTGTTCCATCTTTGTGATCTTCTTCTTAGCTTTGTCATCCAATTCCTATGCTTCTTGTAGCTTCTCACATTTTTGAATGATACTTGATACCTTTAAACTGAGGCATCAAGGTGGGGTGCTAATTCCCTTGCTTGATAGATAACTATCACTCTTACTATAGAGTTGTTGCATAATATCTTTTGCTTTATTTTCTTTCTTGACAACATCCATGTGATATTCAATGTTCTTATGGAGCTTCAAATAACATACTCTCATACTTTGAAACATTTCAAACCACTCACACAAGCTATGAGACATCCCCAATATTTGGCCCCAAATGTGTTCTTTTGTAATCTTCACTAAATTATTACTAGTATTTGTTAAATTTTCAATTGTATTATTGGCCATCTTTAGTTCTTCTGTCATTTTTTCACAATTATTTTTCTCTTCCACTACTTTGTGTTCCCAATGATTGGTTTTATCCATCTAAGAGTCCAATTGCTTTTGCAATACCCGATTGGAGGCAGCATTACTCTCCACGGTTTTAAATAACTTTTTTGAACTGGCTCTTTCTTCCTCTAGTTTTTTATTAATTTCTGCCAATTTTCCCCTCATGCCTTCAGTTCTGCCTACTCTTGTTCCTTCACTGCTACCTCCGCATGTTCCTGCTCTATATTTGCTAATGTAGAGGTTGATTTTTTAATCTTTTTCTATAATTCTTTCAAACTATTCTCTTAAGCTTTCCTCTTTACTTTTTCATTGGCAATGTCTACCTATAACGTTTCTATATTTTTGTCAAGCTTTCTTTTCTCTCTTTCTAGTTTTAGCAGTGCACTGTAGACCACTTGGTTTGTAGACTTTGACACATTGATTTTGTCCACATTTTTAACTTTGGAAATATCCATTTGGAGAGTGCTAACTTGAAATTCAGCCGGATCTATCTAACTCTTTGGTGGGTTTCCATTTTTTTTTGGTGGAATAACAAGGTCATGAACTCCATCATGTCTTTGTTTGGGTCATATGTTGGAAAACCATGTTGGATGCAAGGTGTTCCTCTACATCTGCAGTAAGGGCACCAGTCTGTAATGTCTTCTTTATTTCCTTATTCCTGGTTGTTTCTGCAAATTTATTATAGAAATCTTTGAAACAAAAATTTGGTGTTGCAGAAGGATTTGAATGTTTAAAAGGTGAACCAGAGCTTGCAATGCCTATTGATCTAACTAATGTTGTTTGAGGATTTAAACTTCTAGAGGGTTTTGTTGAACCTGAAATTGCAAACATTTCTTTAGGATCGAGTGTCAATGTTATGGAAATCTTTTGCTTCTTGACACTATCTTCTTCTATGGGATTCTGTGTAGATTCTATTGGCTTCTTTAGAGAGGGAACTTGTTGTATAGGTTGCCCAGTCCCACTGGCACCAGTGCCACTACTAGACTCAGTAGTAGTAGATTCCTCAATCCCACCTGTGGCAATGGATGTTCTTGTGGACATAGTGGTTCCTGGTGAATGTAATGGGTCCACTAATCCAAACCCAAGGCCTGCACCATGATTATGATCATTTTTTTGTGTCTCAATTATATTCCAGACGCCTTCTCTTGTGGGACCCAAACCACCACCTTTATAACCCATTTTTTCCACAATCATTGCCCCTTTTCTATATACTTGTTTTTGGTAGTCATTGACTCTACTCTAACTCCCTGGAGTAAATAAATTTGGCAGATTATCATCCTCACTGTCTGGATCACTGATGTCATATGCCGTGGTAGGATGCTCCAAATTCCACAATTTGCTAAACTCTATATTTTTGTCTATGTCATCCAGATCTGCACTGGTCTTTGGCTCACCAAGATCCTTTCTCATACTCCAAAAATCATTCATTTTCGTTCTAGTCCATTTTCTATCCTTACAAGCTTTTGCTATTTTCTTTGATACTTTTATGTTTAATGCATGAGCAATTTTTTTGTAGAAATTGTAGGACATCCTAGGCTATACAATGTCTTGGTTTATTGATGTCATAATTTGTGATGACAACTATTCAACTGAAATTTTTTCCTCAGTGGAAACTTTCTCCATCTCTTTTGTAATGTCATCCCAGCTATCCTTTTTTTTCAACTTCTCTAGCAATGGTTTACTTTCATGTTGAAATAAGTTTGTAGAGTTCTTATTAGCAACAAGCATTGTTTGAATGATGTTGAGTGGATCATATGTCCAGTACCACTCCAAATCAAATTGAAAATTTTCTAAAAGGAAATTTCCACTTTGAATGCCTTTCTCTCAAATGTTAACCCTCCTATTGAGAAAGGTAAGGAAGGGAATATGCTCTTCTTCGACTAGCCAACGAAGAGTCTACCTGTGCTCTCTAGTTGTACTACATATTCTACTACAAACACCTTGTCTGTCACATGCATTGGAAGTTTGTGGGGTTATAGTTCTGATCCATAAAACCTTAGCATAGTGTATTCTTCCATTAAGTACCAATTAGTTAAAGGAATTGTGCTTCCAAGTTGGATGCAATCCCTACATGAATCAGACAATTTGGGCATTGGAGTGCTTATTATTTTTTTGTACAATGGTGCCAATAAGAAGTCTACAAATTTACTGTAATTCCTTTTGTTATCATACATTCTTATCTAAGGTGTCTAGTTATATATTGGAGTACCTATTCCCCTCTGAATTTCAAGCTTGTTGTTGTTGCTCATTAATATTGCAACATGCTTCACTAGCAGAAGATAGCACAAGTAGGTTGTAAACCTAAATGTCTTAGAATTACCTCTTTTAATCAATGCTAATTGTTCTTGCATCGATTGAACCATGTGTCCAACAAAATTATATCTTACCAGTTCTTTGACACAATGGCTATCCCAAATCAATTGAAGAATGATGGCACCCACTTCCCTATTGTTTTCCAGTCCTAGGCAAAATGATAGTGAGGATATAGTATCCTGAACCCATGGCACAAAAATGTTAAAATCATAAGGAGGCTTATGGTTCTCACCCAATGAAGCCTTCACCTCTACAACTATTAGACCCTTTTATAAATGAATCTTTTGTGTTTGGAGGGACTGCCTCATATTGCTCTACCAGAAATCCCAAGTCAATATGGACATTACAGTTTTGTCGGTCAAACCCAAGTCTAGCAAACTGAGAAATTCTTCCTGGGTTATTGATAAAATTTCTTCTTGATTTTTTTTATTCACAATTACTTTTCTTTCTTCATCATAATTTTCTACACAAATCAAGACAATTTTTGGGCAAGGGAAAACTTTGGGTAATAGCATGTAACCCAAACCAATATCCCACGAAGCAACTTTATTCATTTTTGCAACTATCACTAGATTAAATTTTATAAATTCAGACCTCTTTGGCCTAGTTTCCTTACTGCACAATGTATGTTTAATTTCTACAACTCTCCTTTCACTGTCGATAATAGGATCATAAACATCATGATAATCATCAGTGAAACCAGGGATTTCTACTAGTTTTCTACAATCTATTAAACTTTTCCCATCTTCTTGCCCTTGGCCTTGAGTTTTCGCTTTCCCCATTGTTCTTTGGAAGAATGAAAAAATACAAAATCATAGATATTTACTAACAAAATCATAGATAATAACTAACTAATTGAGAAAACCCCAATTTAAGAAAACCCCAATTGTACATGCAAGAATTAAAATTTCAAAATCAAGTTAAACTAAATTTTTGAAATTACAAAATTGGGATGCATCAGGCTAGATATCTTACCTGAAATTAAACTTTGAAATTTGGATATATAGAAGTTAGAATGGCCAAGGCTCTCACAAATTACTATCTCAAAATCTTTGGCAATGGTTCAATAGTTCTTTTTAGCTCTGCTGCTACGAATCAGAGGTTTTTAAAAAGGAAATGTTAAAAACCTTTTGTTAAATGTAATGGTATATACTATAATGGTAACATAATCTTTCTAAAACATACTACGTGTAACATAATATTTTCGATGAATCACACACCAATGTGTCACATTTTCGGAGTGAGTTTTCAAAAAAAGTTTTTGAAACCCATAGTACTTCTGAAATACAACTTCAACCGTTCATCTCTCATAATCCAATGATTGTCATGATTTTAAAATATTAATAATTTAATACACACTAATGAATATAATCATTAACTATATTCACTTAGATTACCTTATCCATGAAAATTGAACTAGTCACCATTAATTGATAAGGTTTGGAAACATTTAATTATTACACGAAACACAAGTGCAACACAAATTTTTTATATTATATAAGGCAAAATTTCATTACAATTCAACGATGCTCATAGGCCATATCTATTAACGATTCTTATAATCAAAACAAAAAAGAAAAGCACTTCAAATTTCTTAAAACATTTTCATATTTTATTTTTTAACATACGTGATTACAATTTATATCATTGTAAAAACTTTGGTAAGCTACTACCACTAGAGGGAGACTCGGGGACGATCCAACTGAGGCTCCCTTCCTTCTGTGTGGAACTTTGAAGAGAGGATATTATCAAAGAGTTCTTCTAGCCATTGATAGTCCTCAGGTTCCTCTAGTAGGTGCCACTTCCGGAGGAAATCCCTCCCAATCTATGCTCACTTCCGATGATGCCTAAGCTACTGAACATCAAGGTTCAGTAGAAATGGTTACCTAGGCACATTTACTCCTAGTTGTAGAATCTTAGGCAAATCATTTTCCCAAGGAATTCCAATCCCAATTTCTGAAAATACGACAACATGCACATCGTTGCTGAGGTACTCTTCTCTGTAGACTTTTCTCAGAAGCATGATAATATCCACCTTTTCCCCCTAGGTCCAAAAAAGATGCCAAGAACCAAGATGAAATGTCATTGTTAACTCTATACCTATTTTCACTCTCCAGAAATTCACATCCCAGGACCATCCTTATAGCCTCCTTGGTGAAGGCTCCCAACTCCATAGCAACAGATGCCAGGATTGGGTCTATGACCAGGCCCAAAAAGGCCTTCTGATCCTCCATGGAAGTGCATCTTAAATGAATTGGAGTGTCCATTGAAAATAAAACTAATATTAGTATTCTAATTTTTGACAAAAATCAAAGAGAACCTAGCACTCGTAGACTATTTTCACAAATATGATTTCACAATCATAAATTAACGAGCATAGAATGATCTATTTATAAGTCCTAATTGAAATTCTTTCTCTGCCCTAAAGATGTAATTAATTTGTAAGATAAATGGTAACTGTCCTTCAAAAATCTCCAAATCTTTCATATTTAATGTAACAGTGGGTGAAATTGGAAACAACACTTATGATAAGATATTTTATATCTTGGGAATAATGAAGGCCGAAAGGATCATGTCATGCAAGTGGACATAACAATTCTTTATTATTAAAAAACTTGAAACGTGTGCCCACTCTGCATAAACAATAAGCAAAGTACATTAGCTACGAAATGGTGATAGGAAATGAAGATTTACCATTGATGTAAGATCATCAAACAGTCAGAAAATAATGTCCTTAGATGACACAACATTTTCATTTAAGCCTTAACTTTAAGGCATTATTCTATCGAGGTAATGAATAGATAATGATGTCACATATATCTGTCATTGAAAATTGAAAGGTGCCATCTAAGAAACCATTAATTCACATTACTTTAATTGATGTCATGACTGATCTACTCATTTCCATTAATTAATATTTCTATCTAATATTACCGAAGATTGCCAAAATATTTATTTTTTTTTGGTGTCAAAAAATGAGGTCACAGACTCACACGTCCATTGGATTACAACATATCAATGGCCAAAGGTGAATTTTGGGCCTATTAAATATGTATATACATATGTATACACACACACACACACACACACACACACACACACACACATATATATATGATTAAAAATGGAGGGGGGCAATAAAATGTAAGGTGTAAAAATATGAATTTGCCAAGATATGTGATGAAAAATGTTATGGACATAAAAACTTAACAAAACATGAATACTTAACTTGAAAAGGGGGCCGATTTGGAAATCACTGCTTTCTGGTGTCTATGTTCAATTTCGGGGAATTATGCAACCGGATTTGGCCTGGAAATGCAAAAACTGAGAAAACTGAGAAACCTTCTATCATTCAGAGCAAGGTCATCCTTGACCTCAGGATCGGGGTAAGATCTTACCCTGGGGTACAATCTTACCCCAAAAATTTATCACTGACTTGCACAATTCTGATGGAAATTTTGTTCGTAGATCCCAAAAGTTTGCTGAAAGGGGTACTCAGATTTGAACTGCAATTCATTGTCCTGGACCTGTACCTACAAGAAAAATAGGGTTTTGTTGTTTGGATGAGGGGTTTGCCTTAGTCAAACCCCAGTTTGGAAGCAACC
>BSBK01004294.1:155000-195000 GCA_027943335.1 Chamaecyparis obtusa | reverse complement strand
TTTCTAGATTAATTGCATACTCATTCTACAATAATTTGCATTGTATTTTTAGTTAAATATTTCATTCTAGTGTTAGTCTATGGTTGTAGGACTCTCGATTCTAAGAGCAATTTCAAACCCTACCTAGATAGAAGGCAATAGGTTGAATTATCCAGATAGGTGAGATGAATAATCTGATATTCATTCTTGTTTGCAACTGATGAACAATGACTATGTTGAAGTGCAGAGCTAAATCAGAGGCCCATATTTAGTTCATACATTTATGGCCGCCACCGTGAGGCAGAAAATCAATTTTTGACCTCATCATATTTCATTGTGTTTTTAAGTTTCTGAAAAAAATTTGCATTATGTCTATACTTTCGTACATCCCTGTATAGAATCTCACGTGAAGATTCTCACTATATCGTGCCAAGTTTTGCTGGTTTTGGCATTTCCTTGCGTGAAAAATATGTTTTCTCACGTGGGACTGTGCACAATCTCACGTGAAATTTTGCATCCAGACCTAAAAACTTGCAGATTTGTACTTCTAGCTTGTTGATTTCTGACATTTGTTGTTTGCTATGGATTTTCCTGATTTGACCTTTCAGAGATAGTGCAATATTCTATTACAAAGCTTTGTACTTAAGGTGATTTGTTACAATCTCTATAACACTTTTATTTTGGACATTAAAATGAATCTCCCACGTGTTTGGCTTGAGTGTTTCCTACTTTGATAACTCACACTTCAATTTTGGACATTAAAATGAATCTCTCACATGTTTGGCTTGATTGTTTCCTGCTTTGATAAATCACATTTTGATTAAATTGGGCTCTAAAAAGAATCTAGATTCACTTTTTGCATATTTGTTTCACATAGTAAATAGGCCGTATGAACACTATTTGTGGTGTTCGTGAGAGAGTGGGCTTCATTTGCTTGTTTTTCATGTGAAGCTCTTCTTGACGATAGAACCCCTTGTAGGTAGGGAAGCAGTTGATATTGCCTCACGGTCTTACTTGGTTTTTGTCTTCAGTCTTTGGTGGTATGTTCTCTCTTGGACCCACTTAGAGAGATCGGTAGCCATTGTTGTTGACATACAAACCTTGGTGAGGTGGTTTCAATTTAGCGTGTCAATGAATCTGTCTGCTATGTCTGGGTGAAGTGAAGAGGCTAGAGGATTATGCTCTATTCCCTTTTGGGCGCATCAGAAACTCAGAACCTTGAATCTAAACTAAGTCCCCATGTGGTCTATTTTGTGATTCTCCTTATTAGAGAGGGTTAACCATAGTGGACATTCCCTTTATCAGGTCAACCACATGGATGGAACCTCAAGTGGTAATAGCCATTTTCGCTGTGGTAGCAGTAGCCACTATATAAATGTCCTTGTGGAAGAAATCTCCATGGGTGTAGTTTTTTGTTGGGCTATCAGATCTCCTCAGAATCTCTAATTGATTAAATTCTTAGAATGTGTTAAAACCCTGGTGCACCTAGATTGGAGTTCGCCCTCTTGAGATTGCAAAATTTACAGAGTTGACCATTACTACAAACCATAGTTCAACCAAATTTTTATTTTATAGGAATATGTGTGTGATTACAAAACATTTTGAGAAAATACACAAGTAGAACTCTTAGGGAATAAAATACTATGTCACAAATTCATGTTCATGCGCAAGGTTGCTTTGTCCCTTGCTCATTGTTTGACAACATTGTTCGCTTGAAATCCCTGATTTCTGTCTTATGTGCCTGATCATGATAGAAATGTGTTGATGCATGTAGAAGTTGAGTTGCTGATTTGAATTGTCTAAAATCTATCTAAAAACTGGATATTCTATCAGAGAACAACCAACGTTGTGTCTCAAAATTTGGTCCTGCCTCAAAAACTGTGTCAAACTGTGTTCTTTTTTCACACAAGATTTTAGTTTTATGTGCATTTCCTCATGCGAGAAACCAAACCTTCACGCACAGTTTAGCATTTCCTCACATGATATTGTACTTCTTTGCGTGAGACTATCCCCTAATTTTCAAAACAGCGAGCTTATTCCCATTAGTTGGTCAATTTTTTGTCTGATCTAGTTTTTATCTAGGGTTTGTCTACCTATTCTCCTATTGTCCACTACCTGAAATTGGATGTCTCATGCTGAGAACCAAGAAATTACTACTTAAACTCACATTGTCTCTCTATTATCTATCCTTTCCTACTATGCTCTTGTACTTTGTGATGTGATAGTCACATCTTGGTTGTTCTAGCCTTACTCTCGATGATTCATTCTTGGTGCATTTCACTCACTTCACTCTTTTCTATTCTAGAGATAGAGTTTTGAGCATAATCCCATTCCTCTCTCATTACTTAATCCTTGTCTATGCCTATGATCACTCGAAGTGGCAATGTATTCCTCTTACACATTACTAGATGAGGTAGAGATCGACCTCGCAACCTTTGATCATGACTATACATCTTGCACACTTGTTCGCTAGCCAAATGAAAAACTCTAGTCCTACCCAGGTTGCTCCCATCCAAAATGCTAAACATACTGCTAATCCTGATTAGGGGCCATTAGCTAATATCTCTCGCATCCTGAATATGCCCTGGGGTATGCCTATCCTGAACTATCCCACTATTGTCAATACTAAACATGCTTTTGATACTAAGAATATTCCTCCTATTATAGATGACAGTGATGAAGAAGACTTACCTCTTGCAATGTCTCTATCTAACTACATCAGGTAGTATCACAATGTCAAGATAGACTCAAAGGAAAATGAACAAGATTCCTTATTTGATGCTATTGTTACAATACAAGTTGATGTCATACAAAAGTATGCTCCTCCTACCAACTTTGAAAGAGGAGAAAGCTCTAAATCTCAAGATCAAGAAATTGATGATGATCCTTTCCACCCTTCTGTGGAAATCATCCCTATGGCTCCTAGGCCATCTACTACAAGTTGCACTTTAGCTACTCCAGCAAATCATGGGTACATAAGACCCCATCCTATTACAGCTTAATGGAACATTGGCAGATCTAGAATTGAAATGGTTCCTATTCATGCACTATTTCCAGCTAAAGAGGGACCTAGCTCTCAAAATCAATCATCTCAGTTAGGCTCACATAATATTCCTCCAAACTTATCTGACTCTTCTAGGATGACTCACAATCAACAATGTTTTATGGAAGACAACTTTCTTGATCTATCTGATTCATTCATGAATGGTGAGGATGATGCTGATATCTTTGCACTTAAGCCCATCACATTGAATTCTCTTCCCTCCTCCTCCTTGAGATAAGTGGATCATCCACTTCCCACTCCATCTCTCCACCTAAACCAATCATATCAACCTCATTCATCCATAATTCTTGAGTCTTTGGAAGTAACTTGGATTTCTAACATCAAAAAAATTAAGATCCACATATATCTCAAAGTCACTATGTCTCGTCTAATCGACATGTAACTACAAAACAAAGAAGGCAATGTTCAAAAGACCACAAAGGTCTTCAAAAAGGAAAAGAGACAATCAAATCAAAATAGATCTCAAAATCCATCTTACAAGAGTTTCAATCAAAAGAATCTCAAAAATAAAATTAAAGATCAAAAGCTATGTGGATTCCCAAGCTAAAAGATTTGGATGTCAAAAGAAAATAAAAGTTTCTATTCAAGCTTCCAAATTCTCACACCTCCCTCCATTTCACCATCCTTTCCATTCATACTTTGTGCTCTTCTCCCTCCATTTCACCATCCTTTCCATTCATACTTTGTGCTCTTCTCCCTCCATTTCACCATCCTTTCCATTCATACTTTGTGCTCTTCATTCTGTCTTGCCTGTCCCGAAAGTGCATATCATTATCTCCTCATTTCTAATGACATGACTAAGAGAAATATAGAACGTACTCTCCCTAAGCGTTTAGAGTGCAGGAAATCTGACAAAGAGTTAAGATGCATCCACAAGGATATTTGTGGGTCTTACCTAAATGATCTTTCCTTGACTATGGATCTCTTGATAGTTGGACACTACTGGCTGGATTTCCTGATCACTACTACAACATCTCATTCTGCTCCTAAAATTTCACAAGTTGACTACTAATGCTACCTATTGAGGTTGAGATTCCTACTTTGCAAGTCTTTCTGAAAGACCTCATCACTAATGAAGAATTAGAATATCCTAGCTACAAGAGCTAGAACTACTAGATGAACGTCAACAAGTGGCATTCGATCACCTCCAAGCATATCAAAAGTGGATGTCCAAGAGCTATAATAAGAAAGTTAAACCAAGGGACTTCCAAGTGGGTGATCTTGTTCTGAGAGAGAACCCTAAGAATCAACAATAATGGATCTAGAAGGGAAAGTTTGAACCAAATTGGCTTGATCTGTATATTTTTACTGCAGTGTTTGGGTTTGGCACTTATCAACTCTCTACTACTTAAGGAGAACAACTCAAAGAGCTGATCAACGCTCTACATCTGAAGTGATTCAACAGCTGAGACATCTTCTGAATGCTCGATGTACATACTCTATTCTAAAAAAATCCTAAAAATTGCAAAAAGTCCTAAAAAAAATGATTATCTTAGTGAAAATATGGTAAACAGGCGCTTTGATGCATCAACCAAAAAAATTCAAAAATACAAAAATACAAAAAAAAATTAAAAAGATAAAAATAGAAAAAAATTGAAAAACAAAAAATGTGCCATTGATGAAAACCTGGTAAACATGCATTGTGTTAGTAAAAGAAATAAATTCTTGCCAAGATGGTGAAAACCTGGTAAATAGGTGCCTCTTGTTCCGCAATACTATACCTATCACAACACCACTTGGCCCTGTACAATTGCTTTCCTATTTTCCTTCTTTAGTTTTCCAGCTCATACAGTCGCTCTCAATTATCTTTGAGATTATGCTCAACTCTACATGGATTGAAACTGGTCACTCTTGGGGGCACCCGTCCTAGTCTAGGGGGCATTGTCCTATCTTTTTAGAGGATCTCCCTTGCATCAGTTACTAGTGGTTCTCACTGCGTATGTCTATCGATGCTTATCTTTAGGATCTTCCTTGCATCAGTCACCAGTGGTCCTCACTTCATCTACCTACTAATGCTTAGCTTTAGGATCTTCCTTGCATCAATCACCAGTGGTTCTCACTACGTCTGCCTACTAATTCTTAGCTTTAGGATCTTCCTTGCATCAGTCACCTGTGGTTCTCACTATGTCTACCTACTAATGTTTATCTTTAGGATCTTCCTCGTATCAGTCACCAGTGGTTCTCACTGCATCTGCCTACTGATGCTTAGCTTTAGGATCTTCCTTGCATCAGTCACCAATGGTTCTCACTACATCTTCCTATTGATGCTTAGCTTTACGATTTTCCTCTTATCAGTCACCAATGGTTGTCACTGCATCTTCCTACTGATGCTTAGCTTTAGGATCTTCCTTGCATCAGTCACCAATGGTTCTCACTCCGTCTTCCTACTAATGCTTAGCTTTAGGATCTTCCTTGCATTAGTCACCAGTGGTTCTCACTACATCTACCTATTGATGCTTAGCTTTAGGATCTTCCTCATATCATTCACCAGTGGTTCTCACTATGTCTTCCTATGGATTCTTAGCTTTAGGATCTTCCTCGTATCAGTCACCAGTGGTTCTCACTACGTCTGCCTACTAATTATTAGCTTTAGGATCTTCCTTGTATCAGTAATCAGTGATTCTCACTATTTCTGCCTACTGATACTTAGTTCACACTATGATCTCTCCTTGAGACTGGCTCTTGCATCAGTCACTAGTGGTTCTCACTACGTCTATCTATTGTCATTTTTCTGATGAGACTTCTCACAAATGTGGTATACTTCTGATCTGACATCAATCCACTGAAACTAAATTATAACTTTCTAAAGCGTGGTGATCTTTTCTTTTTTGTGTGCTTATCTTTTTTACTTCATCATTCCTCCTTGAGCAACTCCAAGACGTCTATTCTTGACTGAGACCTATGAGGACTGTGGGGCATGATATTTTCTTTGCTTTCTATTTTCTGGTTTAGTTCCAATGATCTAATGAATCCATCTAAAATAGGTGTCCACTATGAGAGCTTCTATCTTGTGTTAGATGGCCATGTGTACCTTGACTCCTTTTATATGGAAGCTTTGGTGAAGTTGGTTCTTCTCCTTGTCTATTTGGGTAACTTCTTTTTGCTACAAGTGAACTTTCAAATGCTCATCCTGTGAAGTGAACGTTAGGGTCACTGCGAGCATTCTTATTATACTTAGCAAAAGAAGGAGCTCTCTCATTTATAGTGTGTTTATATGCAAGCAACATTGAGGTCATCCTAGCAACTCTACTTTGATGCTTATGTTAACTTGCTAAATCAAAAGGAATAGGTGTTCAGGTCATTTTGGATTCTTGTGCCTTAATGTTTACACCTCATTCTAATAAATCTAAAGATTGATGTCATATTCATATTCTCATGACTTTCATATTAGTGAGAGTTGTATAACACCTTGCGATTGTTCGATACCAAAATCTCTATGATGAGAACTATCTAATGGGTCCAGCAACCAAGTCCTAGGGATTGTGTCTAGCTTAGGTTTTCATTTTCATTCTAGGCTTTCATTACGACACTACTTTGTGGTTCTCTTTGTTATATTCTTCTAGATTTGTACAAGGGTTCTCATCTTATGTCCTGGGTTCATCTTGGCTGCACAAGTGTCTGATCTTCACTCTCGATCTTCAAGAACATTTTTTTGGTTAGTACCTATCGTGTATTGTGATATCCTGCATGAGATGATTAGTACCATATACAATGTATTTTCATTTGCATTCACAAAATGTATTACCATAATCCATATACATACATTTACATCTACATATTCATATTCATATACATGTACATTCATCATAAGCATAAATCAGATCATATATTGCATTTCACATTGCATACATACATAACAATAAAAACATGTGCATATTCATATTCTTACATGCCATACATCTCATATCTACTCATCTAATCATTTAGGATACATCTCATAAAGCATAAAAATCTAAAGCAATATACACAAATACAATGATACCAAAAGATGAGCTCATATATATATATATATATATATATATATATATATATATATATATATATATATCATAGTGTTAGTACAAAAATGGTGCTACTCAAGCATAGTCTATCAAACATGGGGCTACAATACATCATGATCTATTAGTATCCTAATCTAGCCCTGGCCATCACCACTTGGAGGAGGTGGAGGAGGTGGCATGTCTGGCTGCGGTGGTGCCTATGGAGGGGGTCCCTGTGGAACCTCTAGAACTCCCACGTATTCTGAAAATATAGGAACCTGGTCCACTAGCTCTAGCACTGCACCAACATATGATGCATAATAATAGGCTGACTAGGTAGCCTCATATCACATCTCTATCTGAGACCTCATCAGCTCCTCCCGTAGCTCTCTAATTTCTTGATCTCTCTTATCCACTCAGGTATCTCAGATGGAAACCTATATGTGGAGATCCCCTAGCTCCCTCTGTACCTATCACACTCTATCTCAACTCCTCCATAGTGCATCCTACAGCTGAGTGACCTGATCTCTAGGAGGGGGGCCCTATGAAACTTAATCTTGCATAACCTCATCATGTGCCTCTATGGCTAGTGACCATTGTGATGTCTCCATAGTCTTTTTCCTCATCGATCCATCCTGACCTCCACTACTACCTACACTAGGATCTATCCCCATCTATCTAGGAGGAATGAGAGTCTACCTAGTCCTCTACCTAGTCACCTGTTGTTGTGCCACCTTCTATTGTGGTGGTGACTATGCCACCTACTAACCCACCCCAACTGGATCTATGAATCAGGGGAATGGATGTGCCAACAGATGATCTCGATATGCTAGTGTCATCCCCCCATCTACTACAGCTTCCATGTAATCCCATCAGGCTAGCACTACCCATGCCTCTATCATGCATCGATCCTAATCAAGTCTCGCCATCCATCCCTTCTTCACCTCATCGGTGAAGTGAGAATAGGCATAGTATTTCTGAGATATGTCTTGTAGCCTACCAAATTGCCTCAGGACCTGTGATAGTGGAAACCACTCTATGATATCTATGGTACACCTAATTAAATGATGTGAATAAAACATATGTGGAAGCTCATGTCTGGCATTATCCCAGACCTTTGTACCTACCCATGGCCACCATGTGACTGCAACCATGTCATCCAACTAAGCCCATCACTGCTCAATCTTACCCAGCATTGGCTAAGTCATAGGGCCCCCGTACCTATATATGTATGGTTCTAAAGGTTGTCTCATGTCCTAGAACACTGGCCTATAAATGGGAAGATGCTCCCATGCCCATATCTATAGCACAAATACTCTTGCTGCCATGCTCCAAGAATCTCGATATACAAGCTTGTGCATCTCATGATACATCTGTGCTAACATGCACTGGCCCCATCCATATCTCATGGGTGGCTGCTCTAGCATCCACTACAACATCCACCCCCAGCCACACTCCAGTCCATGCTGACCTCTATCTAGCATCAAGTAGTTACCCAGGAATGCTACTAACACAACTATTAATTTGTGACCTGCACCATAGTCTTTGATCAGATCATCCCATGGAATGGCTCGGCCCATCACTAGATCATCCTAGAATATCTCCCTCAACACCACTATGCCTTCTCTTGGATGTGTATCGTACTCAATGCATGGCTCATGGAAGGGTACTCTCAAGATCATGTATATGTCCTCCAGGGTCATTGTCATCTCCCCCAGTGGAAAATGGAATGTGTTCATCTCTGAGTGGAAACACTCAACCAGTGCACCTAGTAACCCATGATTTACCCAGATGTCGGGTACATCATGTAAGTATGAAAATCCTAGTCCATCTATGTGAGCAAACTTTGCATCATATAATCACTGCACTACATTACCGATGACCAAGTGGTGAGACCCGAACACAATATCGGGAAAGTCAACATACAATGCAAGTGAAAACACATGATCAGTATCCTCAATCATGATAGTTATCAAAGCAAAAACAAAATTTTAAAGTGTGCACCTATCCTAAGCATGCTTCTCAGATGCTCTACTTGGTTAACTTGCACAAACATGGGTATACATTTTGATTTTCTATAGTAGTTTCCCACACAAGGAAGTAGAAGCCTCATAGGAGATTTTACTATCGCGCGAGACTTTGTTTTAGCTCACGCGAGAGATCTTTCCTGAGGAAAAATTTTCGCGCGGCTTCGACAACCTCTTCGCACAAGCCTATGAGAAGACCCCATGCGAGGAAGCCCTCTTTTGGTCTTTCCTCGCGTGAGATTCCTCTATGGCCCATGTGAGGAAATCATTTCCTTGCACAAGATCTTACAATGAGGTCTTAATATTTACCTAAATCCTAACTCTACCAAAATGCATCAAAAAATTAAAATACAAGATTGGTTATCGACTACTCATAGGTGGGTCATATGTTGTTGGCCAAATGTGATGTTGGGAGTGCTTGAATCAATGCAATCTCACTAGCACACTCTCCATTTCACTCTGAGCTATCTAAACTGCTAAAATTCAAAAGTTGCAAATGAATTCAAAATGACCCTTCTAGGCCTTATATAGGTTTTGACATAATTTTCAAAAGTGGTCCATTTTGCATGAAAACTTCACCCTTGGCTAAATTGACCACTTTGAATCCATTTTCAGGATCGAAATTGAAATCTAACACTCCTACATAGCTCAAAATTGCATTTTAAAATTTTTGGGTCCGATGTGATCAGGCGCTTGTGTAATCGACCTTATGATGTCGTATTCTTGCCAGAATCACATCTCATCATCATTTTCTTGACTTCTTCATCTTTTTCATCAAAATTCAACTCTAGTCAATTCTAGTCAACCATGGTCAAACTTGGTCAACAGGACCTCCGAATCACTCCAAATCGCTTCTTCATCTTCTTGATTCTTTCATAATCTATTCTGAGTTCTTCTAGACCTCCAATTTTATCTCTATCTACAATCTTTTTCTGTAAATTCCCTTTCATGACATGTCATCTTTCCATTTCTCTCCCAAGGGGGTAGGATGATTGCATCATTGAATCTTATCAGTCTCAAATCAATCTGATCTAAATCAAAGGTCCTCATCGCTAGGGGCATCTCATCACTTGGGTCATGTTCAATTTTTCATACCTCGTGATCAAAATTGGATGTTCCACTATCTTCAATCACTAGAGGCATTTTTGTGCCTTGCATCTTGCCATCATACTATTAGGTATTTGAGCAATCTAACTCAGATCCCTGAGAATCAAGCTTCATTCTGGTGATGATTCTCAAATTATCTTTAGGTATCTAAGTGATCTAACTTAGATCCCTGGGAATCAAGCTTCGTTATGGAGATGATTCTCAAAATCCCCATTAGGTATTGGGGCAATCTAGCCCTAATTCCTAAAAGTCAAGCTTCATTCTAGAGATGGCTCTCGAAAGCTCTTTTTATCGGTATCAGGGCAATCTAACCCATATCTCAGAGGACTAAGCTTCATTCTGGAGATAGTCCTAAAAATCTACATCAGTTATCAATTAGTTGGTAGGTATTGGGGCAATCTAACCCCGACTCCTAATTTGACTGAGGTCTTTGCAATCTAACTTAGACTTTAAAGAATCAAGCTTCATTCTAGAGATGGTTCTACAACTCAATCTAATCATTGTCTTGGTAAGCTAATCTCAACTTCTAAGGGTTAAGCTTCATTCTAGAGATAATCCTAAAAACCCCATCAATTGTCACATTCAAACTATTCATTCAATCAATGTGTTGCTCGCACATCAATTCAAAGAGGGGAAAAATGTAATACCCCAAAATTGGCATCTTGTTATCCTAACCAATTTTGTTGCATTTTAGTCTCATTCTATCAAATTTCTAAATCATCAAAGTCCTATTGTACTAGGCAATTCTATATTCTGATTGACTCTATTTGACCTAGTGTCAAAGACAGAAAACCTCAAATCTACATCAATCATATATCACATTTAATTCCTAAATATTGACTATAATTGGCTAAATAAACCCTATGATTGATTAATTTAATTACAAAGTCCTAGCACTTTAATTAAATTAAATCCACCCTCTTTAGCTAAAATACATAAAAAGAAATTAAATAAATATTTAGTTTTAAATAAATATCCTCATCTCAATAAATGAATTTAATTATTTGAGAAAATCCACTTATGAGGCAATATTGTATTTATTTGAATTAAATATTCTCTCCAAATCTTCTCTGCAATTCAGAAAAGGAAACTTTGAGTTAATTAAGAATTCAAAAAAGGAAATAAAATAGTTAAAGCTCCACATAGACAAAAACAAAAATCCGATTGCCTCTCTACAGGAAACTTTCCATTTTGAGTTGATCTCTCATTCAATCTCCATCGTTCGTGTGATTCAATCTCAACCATCAATTGAACCTGAGATTCTATAAAAGAACCCCTATTTCTCATTCAAAGGATCCAACTTTTCGAGCAATGAAGTGATGTCACATTGTTACCCGAACTTCTTTTGCATTCAAGCTTTCATTTTTTAGCATAATATTCATTTCTAGATTAATATATCATGTTTAGCTTAAAGATGCACCTCATTTCTTAATCTTGTTTTCTTTCATTGTTCTTAAATTAACTTATCATTTCTAGATTAATTGCATACTCATTCTAGAATAATATGCATTGTATTTTTAGTTAAATCCTTCATTCTAGTGTTAATGTATGGTTGCAGGACTCTCGATTCTAAGAGCAATTTTATACCCTACCTAGATAGAAGGCAATAGATTAGATCATCCAGACAGGCGAGATGAATAATCTGATATTCCTTCTTGTCTGTAATTGATGAACAATGACTATGTTGAAGTGTGGAGCTAAATCAGAGGCCCATATTTAGTTCATACAACAAGCATGTGTGATGAACTTACATATTTTCAATCTATGTGTTTTTAATTTATATACATGTTTGATTCTATATGCACATGATATTTATATATTTTTTCAGTCTATGTGTTTTTAATATATAAATATAAATGATACTTTCAATATATTATATGTGTTTAATTTATACATGATAGGGATACTCCTCCATGAAATATCCTAGTTCTTCACTAAATTGTTTTTAGACTTCTTAGGGCTTCTTCACTCTTGGAACCCTATTACCTTAGGAGGTTCAATTTTCTATCCTCCTACACCTAGGGTTTCCCTACCAATTCAAATGTTCTCTTCTCCCATGAACTCACAACTATAATTTCATCTATTAACCACTTGTCCCTCTTCCAATTATATTACAAGAGTCGAGGGCTCTTCTCCATTCTATTCACTCACTAAACAACTCTTCTGGACTAGTCTAGCAGTCATTTTCCTTGGATCTGTCAACAAGCACTCTTGCAAGTGTGTTTTTTACTACTCTTCCCTAGCCGAACTATAGCCAAGATCACCTAGGGAAAGATAATTTCATATATCTGAGTCCCTACCATAAAATTAACAAAAAGATAAAGAATATACCGAGGCTACATTTGTTCTATGCACAATGTTGAATAGCAGAAATCAAATGGAAGCCATTATTTATAGCTTGGTTGTTCCTTAGAATCCAACCAAGTAATAGGATTGTATCTACATGAAAGAAAAAACACTGAAAATAGAAAGTGAACACACAAGTAATTGACAAAAGGAGAATTTGATTCACTACTGATGGAAAATTACACAACTGCAAAAAAAATAATTTTACAAAAAACACCAATCCAACTGATTCCTAATTATATCCAACTAAAAATCCACCCAAAAAAACTCAAGACCCAAAATCTCCAAGGTCTTATATCGGCCTTGGTTAGGTTACAAAAACTACCAAAAAAATAACTAATTCTTCCATTTTGCATACATTGGCAAAATAGACTTATTGACATATCCTATCTCGATGATATGATCAGGGATCGGTCTAACCAATTTCTGGCTTCTCTTCTAATCCATGTCTTGTTGATGATCGACATACCCTATCCTGATGCCTTTAGTATAGTCATTCATCCATCAACCTAGCCTATACCGATGACTCCATCGAGGCTTGATCTAACTCGAAACTCCTTGCATTGGTAGACCAAGTTTCTTCGATGGCTATTGTCGGCGAGACTCCACCCAATGTCCACTTTGGCATAGCTTAACCTAATGTTCCCATCGATGATCAGTCTAACACAACATGCACTTCACCACTAGTGAAAACAACATCATCCTGATGTAACTTGATGTTCACTTCGGTATGACTCAACCCAATATTACCATCGACTATCGGTCTAACTCGAAATGCACTTTACCGCTAGTTGAAGCTACATTGCTGAGTGTTAACAACATTGCTTCACCAATGATCAGTGTAAATATTACCATAATTTCCCTGTGCATGCAAATTTGGCTAAAAACCATCCCCAGGCCTCTGTTTTTATCTTGTCAAACACCCCAAAAAATTTCATGAGTCTACCTCTTTTCCCCTAGTCTCTATAATATCTTTTAGGTCTCTGGCTAGAAAAAAAAAAAAAACCCTTAGAAAAATTCATAAACTAGCCATTTCCCTGCAAAACCCTTTGGCCACGTTATATTTTTATGTTACTTTATCCTGGTCACTTAAGTCATCCCAATTTGCATGTGCACAAAATAAATCCTTCAGTCACCAAGTCTCTGATTCCCGGCGGTTAACCCCTTACGATTTAGCGATCCCGTAAGTGGTTACCATTTCGGTTGGCGGTCTCAGATTGGCGGCCAAGTCAAGATTCTAGATTTGATAGTTGTCGCATGATCTCATGGCCCTAGAAGATTCCATGAGATCTTGTGATGATCATTGATCTTCTTGCCTAGAGAGTTCATCTGGTCAGTGGGACCGGTGCCACCTCATCTGATTTGGCAGCTCCTGATTCATCGGCGGTGTTTGATTTGGTAGGTTGATAGTGGGGCCATCTTCTTTGGCAGGTTAACATTTCATTTCATCATATGGCTATCATCATATCGGAAGCCCAAGATGCACATGTTTTATTCTGGTAGTATAGTGATAGCTGTAGATCCTTCTCCATCGCTTGGCTCCTGATAGTGGGTCCTATGTCAGAGATAGATGCTACATGTATCTTAGTTGTCAGTTTCTCATTGGTTGACTGGTGTGTGATGTGGAGATGTGTTAGTGGGACCGGTCCCTTTTGGTAGTCAGAGGCTCTGACATCTACAGAGGATCAATGGTTTGCATATGTTTGCAAGGGTTTGTGTCAGGGCTTGTGATCATACGATAGTCATTGATCTTGCTTTTTCTCCAGGCTCTGTCGGGTAGGTCCGATGTCAGAAGGTATGCAACGTGTATCTGAGGGGGTGGTGTTTGATTGGCTGGTGAGAGTGCAATGTGGCCAATGTCAGTGAGCCCATG
Organism: Chamaecyparis obtusa; assembly: GCA_027943335.1. Classification (NCBI taxonomy): domain Eukaryota; kingdom Viridiplantae; phylum Streptophyta; class Pinopsida; order Cupressales; family Cupressaceae; genus Chamaecyparis; species Chamaecyparis obtusa. The sequence goes on along the minus strand of BSBK01004294.1, from coordinate 180,624 downwards.
GGGTCTGGGGTTTCTAAAGAGGTTAAAGCGCGGTCAGATCTTGCGGCTGTCATTATACCTGAGATCCAAAAAGCTTGATCATTATGATGGCAGTATAGCGATAGCCGTCCGGTGGTGTTCTCAGAGATGTGGGTCCAAGGTCTATCAAGGATGCTGATTTTCTCACTGGTGATTGGCTGTTGACTTCCATGGTGGTAGTTGACTTGTTAGAGGGGTCTTAAAAGTGTTTTTCTAGGCGTATCTAAGCCGCCCAATCTACCAACAGATAGAACGATCGACAATTGCATTTTAAAATTGACCTACTAGCTGTTCTTTTTCAAATTTAAATATTTCTTTTGCTAGGGTTTGCATTTTGTGGCCATGCATGACAAACAGGTAGCTGGAATTGAATTCCTCAAGACAGTGAAGGTTGAGGGGATGATAATAGAGGATCTAATCATTAGCACCACAGATTTTACAGAGTACCACATCATGCTGAAAGCTTTAATGAGCTTGGCACCACTTTTTGTAAGGTTAATCATTTTAAACCCAGATATCAGACTAGGATCAGATTTGGATGCATTCATGGCAAGGCCGAGTTGCAGGAGGGTAGATGGATCAAGTTTGATGTAGTACAGGCATGGGCACGCAACATATTTTATTGGCCTCGATGCTGCAAAGATATTTTTTATGATCAAATTTGATAGGTAGTTAGGGTTTTCTATTTTATGGTAAAATCATGTAACCCTAGTTAGGTTTTGCTCCTGCCTACGTGCAGAGGATGTATATATTATATTTTTGGAGCCTTAGTGCTTAAGAGGTTAGAGAGTTCACATTTTGTAAGAACAAAGTCTCTTTCTTAGAAGGCTATCTATGGCATTTCATGCCCTCTGGTCTCCTACATTCTGTAACCTCCCATTGGTAATTTAGAGATTGAAGACATTTTGTGACATTTCTCATGTCCCTATGCCTTTTTGTGTCAGTTATCTCTTATTGAATCAAAGTATTTATATGTTTCTCAATGATATCTTAGGGTTCTTGATCCTCCTTTCTTTCTACAATCCATGTGTATTCTTGTGAATGATTTGATGTGAATGCTTTTGTGGGTATACTACAACCCCTTAACAATCTTGTATCATTCCTATACCTAGTTGCAGAGGTGAATGTCTGTTTGCAGGTCATAGATTGTTGTCTACCCCAAGGAGTGTCATTATTTGTGAAAGAATCTCTTTCTTTCCCTGAATACCCTCTTTGTTTGCAAACCCCTCCTATCAAATACTTATGCAAGCCTATTCAGTAAGTTGTGACCTACTAGACCTAAGTCTCTCATTGATTTTATCCTACATACTGAGATCCAAACCCCTAGTTTCGGTGCATCACCTAGTAGGTAGTTTGCTTTTAGTCATTTCCCTTTCAAGCACTCCTTCTATGCCTTTCCCTCAAAAATTTTACTTTCATGTCTAGAAGTAAATTAAGGCGATTATCCAAGAGGAACTAGCCTAGAACTAGGAGATCTCATCTCAGTTAGCAAAGGTCCCATAACCTAGAGATGATTCCCATGTTATACTGAGTTATCAAGACTACGAGAGCTTAAGACAAAGGTGAAAACTTAGTGTATAACAATTCTAGCACGCTCAGTGGGATAGTAAAACATTAGATTAATGTTCAAGAGGTGTTCCTATTAGTTCATCTGCAAAAGGATAAAGAAGTTTAGTACACAAGAAATATCAGTATAGGCTTAAGCTCAAGTACATCCCACCTTGGTGCCAGTGTATAACAATTCTGACACGCCCAGTGGGACTAATAAAAGATCAAATTAATGTTAAAGATATGCTATCTCTGATATATAGATTGCATAGTACAGACCTTTAGAGGTTGTTCTATCTAGTATATCTGGTGACTCCACTGATTTCAAGGATCCAGGCTACCTTGTTCAAAGTTTTATGAGAAAGATTGAGACTAGAAGCTCAAAGCCCACTAAATTTTTAGAGTTGCCCTCAAGAAGAAGTCACAAAGGCAAGTCAACTTAAAGAATATCCCCTACAAGGAGAGTTTAGTCAACACCTCCTAATACTTTAGAAAGGAGACCTTTTCCCTTTCATTCCAGAAGAAGAGGCAGATCTCTAACTAGAGATCTAGAAGAAGATTCAAATCTAGCAATAAATACAACTCATATAGTTGTTAATCTTCAGATTCCAACTCCTGCAATGGCTAGGTAGTTTGCCTTTGCACCTTTCAACCAAGGAAATCCATTGGCCTTTGCTCAACATCATGATGTGCCTCTGGTGGCACTTAAGAGTATACCTAATTTCACAGGTGAAGGGCAGACAACTACTTTTGAACACATAAGAGATGTGACCACCATCTGCAACATACACAACATTACTCAAGAAGATGTGGCCACAAAGTTATTAGCAGCCTCTCTAAAAGGTAAGGCTCCTAAATGGTTTAGAACTCTTACTGTTGGTTCTATTACTTCTTGGGATGAGTTAGGGGATGCATTAAGTAAACATTTTGAGGATAAATCAGATAACTTGTCTCTAGTTGAACAGCTGACAACCATTAAGAGAGACCCTCAAGAGCAAATGATAGATTACAATAGTAGATTCCTTAAGACATGGAATAGAATTCTAGTCCCTATGAGACCATCAGCTGACCATGCTTTCCTTTATTACTTACAAAGTCTAAATGGTCAAAAAAATTTCATGATCCAATCTATGGGTGGTACTTCTCTACCCCAAGCTTTTGACATAGCTGTCAAGGCTGAAAATTGTTTGATTCAAGCAGGCATGATTGCTAGAAGGCCTCCAATGCCCATTTTTCCTAGCCTTCAACCCATTGCACCTACTTAAGTACCCCCATTTACCCCTATTCCTACTACATTGGCCCCCCAAGCTAGTACCAGTGGCCAAGAGCTAACAACTAGTTTTTGTCAAGAGCTACAAGAGATAAAGAGTAGCCAGCAAACTAGTATACAAGAAATGACCAATTTATTGCAAACCTTGACTAAAGAGGTCACAAATTTAAAGAAGCAAGGTCAAGTAATTAGACCACCATTTCAGCCACAAGGCCAAGGTCCTAATCAGAAATATCAAAATCAAGGACAACCTTATCAACAAAATAGGCCACCATACCAAGGAGGGTATCAAGGATAAAGACAAAGTTTTAATCAGAAACCACTCCAACCATATAACCCTGCACCTTTAAATTCTACAAATCCAATGAGGGATGTGGTTCCTAGTCAAAATAATATGGCTATGGAGAATGAAAGGTGTTTCCCTTGTAATCAGCCTCACAATTAGGCTACATGTTCAAATGGATGGATGAACCAAGCTCTGATGGTTCAAAGTGCCTCACAAGCTCAATCAGAGGTTTCATCTAGTGGGTCAGTTCCTCAACAAGAATCACAAGAGAATGAGACTACTCTTTTCAATTGGGAGCAACCAGACTTCAATGGAGTCAATGATGAGGTTGCTTTTATCACCTATACAAGAGCAAAGAGAAGAGCCCAAGACATGGAGAGAGAAGATTCCAATGCCAAAGCTACTACATCTACAGAGTCACTATAGCAATCTACTCTCATCACACCTAAGGAGGCTCCTATCATTACAAGCAAGGAGGGCTAGCATTCCAAAGAGGTGGAGCCCATCATGCCAAAGACACAACAAAGAGTACACACTATGACACCTTTTAATATTGTAGACAACATGAAGAAGGTGAATGTCACCATGTCTATGTGGGACTCTTTGGCTCTTCCAAGATAGCCTGAAATTTTGAAGGCCATGACAGAAGTAGCAACTCCTCAACCTGCAAAAGAAGTTGCAAAGCCAGTGTTGGTTAAAACTGATCAAGAAAAGGAGGCTCCAAGTAGCAACTCCAAAGGCAATGCCACACAAGGTAGGAACTCAAATCCATGTCCCTTTTATGTATCTTTAATCATTGAAAAAATTTTAGTGCATAATTGTATGGTAGATAGTGGGGCTACTAGCACTATAATGCCCAAGAAAGTGGCTAACCAATTAGGACTAAGGTATGAACCCTTCCGAAAGAAGGTAACACAAATTGATGGATCCTCATTCAATACTATAGGTGTGGCCTTAGATACTAGTCTGATCCTTCATGCTAGTCCCAATTTTTCCATCCTCCTTGATATATATATCATAGATCTCCCTGCATTATTTTCTATATGTCTTTCAAGGGAATTTACAGCCAAGATAGGAGGTTATCTATCTTCTGACTGGTCTCGCATGCTATTTCATATAAGGTATGGGACCAAGGTCACCATTAAGTCAGAACCATTAGCAACACACCATATAGAACCTTATGTGTCCAACACCATCAATGTAAACTACCCCATATTTGATGGCAATGACTCCCAAACCATTAGTGAAGCAAGCACAAAGATAGAAAGTATCCTTGATATTTTACTAGATGAAAGAGCTTCATAGGCCCAAGAAAATCTTATTTGGGATTTTGGTTTGGGAAGTTATTTAATACAAGAGAGTGGAGCCATAGAGCCAAGCCTTCTCAAAGAAGACATTGATTCAGAGGATCAGAGCAATAGGGTTTGGGAACTATTTTTTGATGGAGTTAGAAGTAGACATGGTTCTGGTGGTGGTGCCATGCTAGTGTCCCCAAAAGGAGAGAGGTATTATATTACCTTTAGATTTAGTTTCTCCTGCACTAGAAATACTATAGAGTATGAAAGTCTAGTCAATAGACTAGAGTGGGCTAGAAAAAGAGGGCTTAAGGCCTTAAAAGTTTATGGTGACAGTGAATTAGTCATCAGCCAATTAAGAGAGATAAGTGCAACAAAAAATGACACCATTAAAGCATACAAACATAGAGTTTGGGATGCAATTGAAGATTTCCATGCTTTCAATATTGTTTCCATCCCTAGAAAGCTAAATCAAAATGCAGATAGGTTAGTTGTTGTTGGATCTCAGTATGATATTCCCGATAGCATTTCAAAACAAATGGATCAACACCATATCAAAGTGATTGTCAGACCATCTATTCCTGATAAAAATGTCAATTGGCAGGTGTTTGACAATGATCAAGTGATACAACTGAAGTCCAATAAGATGCCTAGAGGTCTTGTCACCTTAGAGACTGTCTTCAACAAGGATGATGAAGTTAAGAAGAGAAAAGTTGGCCTAGTAGTCCAACAAGAACATTGTGTTGAATTAGAGTTGGAACCAGGTAAGATTTTACAATTTGGAAAAGTGAACACTGAATTGGAAAAGCAAGCTTACACTCAATTATTCAAAGAATTCAGTGATGTTTTTGCATGGCAATATGAAGACCTCAAAGGTTTTGATCCTACCCTTGCCCAGCACACTATTGAATTAGAACCTAATGCCAAGCTGGTAAGGCAAAAGCAAAGGCCTGTTAATCCCAAGGTTGAGCCACTTATGCATAAAGAAGTACTCAAACTAATAGAAAGTGGTATCATCTACCCCATTAAGCATACTAGTTGGGTTTCCAACCTTGTTCCTGTCAAGAAAAAGAATGGGGAATTGAGGTTATGTGTTGACTTTAGGGATCTTAACAAGGCCTCATTAAAAGACCACCATCCACTACCCTCTATGGAACAAATCTTACAATGTGTCTCTAGATCCGAGAGATTTTCATTATTGGATGTCTATTCAGGATACAATCCAATCTTAGTAAATGAAGAGGATCAATATAAGACTGCATTTACACCAAGTGGGGAACCGTGGCTTATCAAAAGATGCCCTTTGGTTTGTCAAATGCAGGTGCTACATTTTAAAAGGCGATGGATATGGCCTTTAAAAGCCTTATGTACAAGTTTGTGTTGGTCTACTTGGATGACATAACTATCTATTCTAAACATGTAATAGATCATATCACACATTTGAGGAAGATCTTTGAAAGGTATAGAGAGTTTGGGATATCTCTTAATCCCAAGAAATGTGTGTTTGCAGTTCATGAAGGAAAACTATGAGGATATGTAGTATCCAAAGAAGGAATTACAGTGGATCCTGAGAGAATTGTAGCTATCCTAGAGCTACCCCTACCACATCACAAGAAAGGTTTCCAATCTTTCATAGGAAAGATTAATTTTGTTAGGAGGTTCTTGCCTAACATTGCAAATTTACTTAAGCCTTTGACAGCCATGATAAAGAAGAGTTCAACTTTCAATTGGACTAAGGAAGGGAAAGCCAATTTCCAAGCTATCAAAGAGGCCCTAACAAAGGCCCCTACCCTCTTAAACCCAAATTTCAATAAGGATTTTATCCTTTATGCTTATGGACGTCATGATGCCATATCTGCAATGTTGACCCAAGAAAATTTAGAGGGATTGGAGTAGCCTATTGCTTTCTTTAGCAAAGGTTTAGAGGAGTATGAACAGAGATACTCTTTTGTAGAAAAACATGCACTTGCTATGGTAAAGAGCCTTAAAAGGTTTAGATATCTATTGACTCATAGCAAGGTTCATTTAAAAGTTACTCATCCAAGTGTCAAGGAGTTTTTGCTTTCCAAAGACCTAAATGAGAAAAGAGCTGGTTGGATCACCAAGGTGATGGAATATGACATAGATATTCAAACCACCAAGAAAGTTAGAGGAAGAGGTCTGTGTGAGCATCTAGAAGAGGATGAAAGTTCAAAGAAGTTAGAGAAAATAGATGCATCTTTGGTGGTGCATTCTACAGAAGAACAAGCCAATGCAATAAGTCGGTTGCCTAATATGATCAATTATTTGAAGATAGGACAATGCCCTACAAGCCTAGACTCGGCAAAAAGAAGGTATTATAGGTTACAATCTATTCCTTTTGTGCTGATAAATGAAATTCTTTTCAGGAAGGATCATAGTGGTGTCCTTTTAAGATGCATAGATTCAAAAAAGATAGCTGATGTCCTATTTGAGTTTCATGATGGACCTTCTGGAGGTCACTTTTCTCCTAGGACTATTGCTTTTAAAATCATGAGGGTTGGATACTATTGGCCACCTATCTTCAAGGATAGTCATGATTATGTCAGAAGATGCATCAAGTGTGCCATGTTTGCAGGAAAAGAAAGGCTTGCAGCCTTGCCTCTACAACCAATTAGAATAGATCAGCCCTTCATGAGGTGGGGTATAGATTTCATTGGCATGATCAATCCTCCATCTAGTGCAGAACATAAATGGATAATTACTGCAATAGATTACTTCACCAGATTCATAGAGGCAATTACATTAAAAGAGGCCAATGAGAGTGCTATCCTAAGCTTTTATGATGACTTAATTCATAGGTTTGGCACTCCTGATTCCATAATTTTAGATAATGCCTTAGCATTCACAGGCCTCAAAGTCTCAGAGTGGGCAGTCAAGAATGGCATCTATATGAATACAAGTTCCAATTATTACCCTCAAGGAAATGGCTTGGCAAAATCCACCAATAAGAACTTGATTAGGATAATCAAGAAGACTCTACAAGATAATCAGAGAGATTGGCATACTAAGTTGAGGTCTGCATTATGGTTAAATAGAATTACCCCAAAGAAAATCATTGGTAATTCTCCTTATGTCCTAGTGTATGGCAGAGAGGCTAAGTTGTCCATTTCAACTAAATTACTAGCTTTGGACCTAGCTACTCAGTATGCCCTATTTGATGAAGGAGATCCCTTGCAAGTTAGGTATGCTCAGTTGATGGAATTAGAAGAAATTAGAGACAAATCAATGCAAGATATGGAATTCAATTAGATTCAGATAAAGAGGTGCTTTGATAGAAGAGCCAGAGTCAGAGACTTCAAGGTTGGAGACATAGTCCTCAAGTGGGATGAGTTCAGGTCTAGACCTGGTAGGCACACAAAATTTGACTCCTTTTGGGGTGGACCATTTGTAATCATAGAATGAAAGGGCTCCAATGCTTTTCAACTATCAAATATGGAGGCAGTCCCCTTACCTATCTCTGTGAATGGTTTCCACTTGAAACCTTGTTTTGAGGTTAACCCCTCTATATAAATTTTGTAAAAGTTCCCCTGTTTTCTTTCCTTGCTTTCTAGTTTAGTTTCCTACTTTTCAAGAAGTTCTCTAAGCACATTTTTTTTAGTTTTTTTCCTCTGTAGAGAATTTTTTTTCTTGTAATAACCCCATGCCCAATGGATTGTCAAGGTCACTAGTTTCCCATGTCTAGCAGGTTGACATCCAGTAGAAATCGGCAAAATGTTACCATAATTTCCTTGTGCATGAAAATTTGGATGAAAACCATCCCCAAGCCTTTTTTTTTTCTTGTCAAACACCCCAAAAAATTTCATCAGTCTACCTCTTTTCCCTTGGTCTCTGCAATATCTTTTAGGTCCCTAGCTAGAAAAAAAAAAAAAAACCCTTAGAAAAATTCATAAACTAGCCATTACCCTACAAAACCCTTTGGTCGCCTTATATTTTTATGTTACTTTATCCTGGTCACTTAAGTCATCGCAATTTGCATGTGCACAAAATAAATCCTTCATTCGCCAAGTCTCTGATTCCCGGCGGTTAACCCCTTAACATTTAGCGATCCTGTGAGCGGTTACTGTTTCGATTGGCGGTCTTAGATCAGCGGCTAGGTCAAGATTCTAGATCTGACAATTGTTGCATGATCTCATGGCCCTGAAAGATTCCATGAGATCTTGCAATGATCATCGATCTTCTTTCCTACAAAGTTCATCTGGTAAGTGGGACCGGTGCCACCTCATCTGATTTGGCAGCTCCTGATTCGTTGGCGGTGTCTGATTCGGCAGGTTGACAATGGGGCTGTCTTCTTCGGTGGGTTAACGTCTAGTTTCATTATATGGCTATCATTATAACAAAATCCTAAGATGCATGTGTTTTATTCTAGCAGTATAGCGACAGCCGTAGATCCTTCTCCATTGCCTAGCTTCTAACAGTGGGTCCTGTGTCAGAGTCAAATGCTACATGTATCTCAGTTGTCAGTTTCTCATTGGCTAGCTGGTGTGAGATGTGGAGATGTGTCAGTGGGACCGGCCCCTTTCAGTAGTCAGAGGCTCTGACATCTATAGAGGATTGATAGTCTGTGTATGTTCACAAGGGTTTATGTCAGGGCTTGTGATCATGCGACGATCATTGATCTTGCTTTTTCTCTAGGCTATGTCAAGTAGGTCTGATGTTAGAAGGTATGCAACATGTATCCGAGGGGGTAGTGTTTGATTGGTTGGTGAGAGTGCAACATGGCTGATGTCAGTGGGCCCATGGGTTCTAGGGTTTCTAAAGAGGTTAAAGCGCAGTCAGATCTCATGGCTGTCATTATATCAAAGATCCAAAAAGCTTGATCGTTATGATGGCGGTATAGCGACAGCCGTCTGATGGTGTTCTCAGAGATGTGGGTCCAAGGTCTATCGGGGACACTAATTTTATCACTGGTGATTGGCTGCTAACTTCCACGGTGGTGGTTGACTTGTCAGAGGGATCTTAAAAGTGTTTTTCTAAGTGTATCTGAGCCACCTGATCTGCCAGGAGATAGAACGATTGAAGGTTGCATTTTAAAATTGACCTGCCAGCTGTTCTTTTTCAAATTTAAATATTTCTTTTGCTAGGGTTTGCATTTTGTGGCCATACATGACAAATGGGTAGCTGGAATTGAATTCCTTAGGACAGTGAAGGTTGAGGGGATGATAACAGAGGATCTGATCATCGGTGCCATAGATTTTACAGAGTACCATGTCATGCTAAAAGCTTTAATGAGCTTGGCACCACCTTTTGTAGGGTTAATCATTTTAAACCTAGATATCAGACCAGGATCAGATTTCGATGCATTCATGGCAAGGCCGAGTTGTAGGAGGGTAGATGGATCAAGTTTGATGTAGTACAGGCATGGGCACGCAACATATCTGATCGGCCTTGATGCTGCAGAGATATTTTTTATGATCAAATTTGATAGGCAGTTAGGGTTTTCTATTTTATGGTAAAATCATGTAACCCTAGTTAGGTTTTTCTCCTACCTGCGTGCAGATGATGTATATATTGTATTTTTGGAGCCTTAGTGCTTAAGAGTTTAGAGAGTTCACATTTTGTAAGAAGAAAGTCTCTTTCTTAGAAGGCTATCTATGGCATTTCCTGCCCTTTGGTCTCCTACATTATGTAATCTCCCATTGGTAATTCAGAGATTGAAGACATTTTGTGACATTTCTCATGTCCCTATGCCTTTTTGTGTCAGTTATCTCTTATTGAATCAAAGTATTTATATGTTTCTCAATGATATCTTAGGGTTCTTGATCCTCCTTTCTTTCTATAATCCATGTGTATTCTTGTGAATGATTTGATGTGAATTCTTTTGTGGGTATACTAGAACCCCTTAACAATCTTGTATCATTCCTATACCTAGTTATAGAGGTGAATGTTTGTTTGCAGGTCATAGATTGTTGTCTACCCCAAGGAGTGTCATTATTTGTGAAAGAATCTATTTCTTTCCTTGAATACCCTCTTTGTTTGTAGACCCCTCCTATGAAATACTTATGAAAGCCTATTCAGTAAGTTGTGACCTACTAGACCTAAGTCTCTCATTGATTTCATTCTACATACTGAGATCCAAACCCCTAGTTTCAGTGCATCACCTAGTTGTTAGAGTAGTCTTATGTTAGCTAATAATTAAATCATTTAATTATTAGTTTATCATACTCTAGGCTTAAGTTTCACTTAGGCGCTTTATAATTCTTTAGGGTTTTAGCCTTTAGGGTTTCGTGTTTCCTTTTATAAGGATTCACTTCTTTCATTTCATTAAGGAGATTGTATTATTTTCATCATTGTTAATAGAAGATTATTTTCTTGCAACATGGTTTTGCAGTCTCTGGCCTTTTGGCCGCCATAGCTTTCTGTCTTTTTGCTTCTTCTTTGTGACAGTCTTGCATGCAGGTGTTCTTGGGATGATTTGCGTTTGTCAAATCTAACATGGTATCAGAGCCATCTTGCTGCTCGCTGTTCGTATTTTTGTTGAAGTGATTCAGAAGCAAGACGGTATTTTTTATTTCTTTTTTGCCTGCAAAAAAGAAAAAAAAAAAATTTGGGGGTATTTTGAGCAAAAACGGACGCCGCCATTGCGCTCAGAAGGTCCGGGAAAGTCAAAAATCATATAAAGTTTGCAGTTTTTGGCCACTGTGACTTCTGGGAGAAAATTTTTGCCCTCCTAGGGCCGTACGGCTCGAAAATCGAGAAAAAAAAAATTTTTTAAATCATTTTTCAATGATTTTTTGCATTTTTTTTAACGCAGCCAATGCAAATGTTTGGGCTGCCGCCGCGCCACCCCGGCGCCACCCGCGCCCGGCCTCAGCGCCACCGCGCCACCCCGGCGCCACCCGCGCCCGGCCTCAGTGCCACCGCGCCGCCACCGGGCATTCCCCGCCCCCGACGCTCCGCCGGGCCGCCCCCTCTGCGCCGCTCAGCCTCCGTTCGCCGCCCCCGCGCCGCCCGGGGCAGCTTTAGCCCTACGGGTGGTCACATGGGTGACCGGGGGCTCCGCCCCAGCCCCCTGCGGGGTCTCATGGCGCCCAGGGGCCCAGTTTCTTAGCCCCAAGGGCTTAGTTTTTTGCCTTTTGGGGCCCTTTTGACCTACCTGGGCCTTTTTTGCTCTACAGGGAGCATACGGGGGTCTTTTTCTGACTTCCATATATCGTCGGAAAGCTCTTTCCGAGCACTTTTCGATGGTGGAGGTTAAGGTTTTTGGTTCCACCGTTTCAATAGTTTTTTTTGCTGTTGAAGTCTGATATCTCTTTTTACCTTCCGGGAGTCATATCTGGCTCATCCGGACTCTTTTTTCGGCAAACGAGATATCGTCGGAAAGCTATTTCTGTGTACTATTCAGTGGCAGAGGTATTTCTTCTAGATTCTGCTCCAGGTTTTCACTCCTCCGAGTTATGCAGTTTATGCCCTCTGGTGGTGTGCTTGGTTCTACAGGTCCGGGGATCTCTTCTTCTGGTTTCTTAGTGCACTCTTCTTTCTGACTTCTGAGCTTGCATGCTCTTTCTGATGTATCTTTGTTCTGTAAACGCACTGAGATAAAGTACCTTCTTCTGCATTTCTGGGATTTTTTTCACCTGATTCAGTTTTAGTATTCGCACTCAGTTATAAAGTGCCATGGGGGGATTCTGATGCATTTGCCACTATAGGCGCATCCACTCTTGTCAAGTGAGCGTACCTTCCATGACATTAGCCCATGTCGACTATGTCTATGACACCGCCCTTTATCCTGTGTGTGTGCTTCTGTTGCACTGTTGGTGTTCCTGGTTCTTCTTCTGCAGCTATTTCTGGCATCGCATTTCAGTGTTCCTGTCACCTCTCCCAGTTCAGCATTATGGGGGGGTTCACCTGTTGGTTCTATTGCTTTCTGGTTCGATTGATCAGCTCTTCAGACACTTGTCTTCTCTACCTGGTCATGCACTTCAGTGGGGGTTCCAGCAGTATCTTCTGACAGAGTTTTCAAACATGCTTCAGAGGAGTTTCTTGCTCTCTTCTTGTTCCTTTCTCTGGGACATCTTTTGCTTTATGTTTGGGTACCTGATCAGGCCTAGTTGCCGGGACCCATCTTTCCTGCTTTCTGCAGTAGTTTAGCTTTTTTTGCTTCTCCCTAAGTTACACTTAAGGGGGGGTGTTAGAGTAGTCTTATGTTAGCTAATAATTAAATCATTTAATTATTAGTTTATCATACTCTAGGCTTAAGTTTCACTTAGGCGCTTTATAATTCTTTAGGGTTTTAGCCTTTAGGGTTTCGTGTTTCCTTTTATAAGGATTCACTTCTTTCATTTCATTAAGGAGATTGTATTATTTTCATCATTGTTAATAGAAGATTATTTTCTTGCAACATGGTTTTGCAGTCTCTGGCCTTTTGGCTGCCATAGCTTTCTGTCTTTTTGCTTCTTCTTTGTGACAGTCTTGCATGCAGGTGTTCTTGGGATGATTTGCGTTTGTCAAATCTAACATAGGTAGTTTTCTTTTAGTCATTTCCCTTTCAAGCACTCCTTCTATCCCTTTCCCTCAAAAAGTTTACTTTCATGTCTAGAAGTAAATTAGGGTGATTATCCAAGAGGAACTAGCCTAGAACCTGGAGGTCTCAGCTCAATTAGCAAAGGTCCCACAACCTAGAGATGATTCCCATGTTATACTGAGTTATCAAGACTATGAGAGCTTGAGACAAAGGTGAAAACTTAGTGTATAATAGTAACATAACCCAATGCTCCTTGGAAACTCTCTTTTGCACTCTTCTGCTAAACACTGAAAAGAACCCTATGTACATTTTGGAAAGCACATTAAAATTTGGGGGCTAATAGCTAACCCCAAGGTTCTCCTACACCATACACCCCCCTCCGCACAAACAAGCTAGGGAACAGTAGGGGAGAACAAGGACATATCCATAGCTAGCTTGGGAAAGATACTTTCATTTACCCATGTAGCCTCAGATTTTGGATGGTTCTACCACTTAATAAGGTGCTCCATGTAAGTTTTATGTGTGGTCTTCTTTTTGACTCTATATTCCAATATTTTCTCTGCTCGGATCTTTTCTTTAGGAGGTAAAACTACCTCAAGTAACACTGCCTCAAAATTTGGTTCCTCTATTGTAGCAATAGGTCCTTTATAGGTCACCAAATCTTTAGAATTAAATACTAGTGATATGCTCAAGTCTGTAGGTAAGTCAATCTTGTAATCATTAGCCCCATATTTTGCTAGGACTTTACATGGTCCCACTCTATTCATTTTTAGTTTGGTAGGAACACCTTTTTGTAGTCTAGATTCATTCAAATGCACCATGACAAGGTCACCTACCTCAAATTGTACATCCTTTCTCCTCTCATCCACTTTTGCCTTTAAGTTTTGGGTAGCCTCAGTTAGAGTATTCTTGACTTGCTCATGTATCTCTTCCATGGTTTGAGAGAAATCTTCAACATGGCCACTTCTATACTCCATTTGTCCCAAGTCTCTCAACTCAAAAACTCCTCTAGGATGCAAGCCATAAACTATCTCAAATGAACTTTGTCCAGTAGTCCTATTGACATTGTCATTGTAGGAAAATTTTGCCTGTGGAAGTACTTGATCCCATGTCAACCCATACTCTTTGGTCAAACATCTCAGTAAGTTTCCTAACACCCTATTGATTACCTCAAACTGACCATCAATTTTTGGATTTTAAGATGATCCAAAATCCAAATTAGTTCCCAATCTACTCCATAATGTTTTCCAAAAATGTTCCATGAACTTGGGATCCCTATCTGAAATAATTCTTAGGGGAAGACCATGCATCCTCACAACCTCCTTGAAGAAGAGTTGAGCTATATGACTAGCATCATGGGTAGTCTTACAAGGCATGAAATGGCACATCTTACTAAATTTTTCCACTACCACATATATGTTATCCAATCTTGTTTTGGTCTTGGGAAGTCCCACTATGAAGTCTGTACTAATGCACTCCCATGGCCTATTGGGAATGGGTAAAGGCTGGTATAGGCCTTCATTACTAGCTCCTTCTTTATCCTTCTCACATATTACACATTTCTCCACATACCTTCTCACATCTCTAGGTTTCTTAGGCCAATAGTAGAACCTTTGTACAAGTTCCAATATCTTGTTGAGGCCAAAATGTCCACTAAGACTGCCATTGTACTTCTCTTGAATGAGGTTTTTCCTCATTTACTCCTTAGGTACACATAGTTGGTTCCCCTTAAACAAAAGACCACTTTGCAATGTATATTCTTCAAATTCACTATGGAAATGATTCTAAAAATTATAACATAACTTATATGCTTTAGAGATATCCTCATCATCCTTGTAGAGGTCTTTAAAACTTTCTATGCAAATGCTTTGGAGATGAACTTCTTGGATTGTCAACAATATCCTTCTTAAAGCATCTGCCACCTTTTTTCATTTTCCCTTTCTTATGCTTTATGGTGAATGTGAAGGCTTGAAGATATTCCATCCACTTTAAATCCCTATTGCTCAACTTGTCATGTGTGTTGATTTAGGTTAAGGCTTGGTTATCTATGAAAACAAAAAATTCCTTAGGTAGGAGATAATGTCTCCACTACCTAAGTGATTGAGCCAAGGCATATAATTCTAAATCATAGGTTGGGTATTTCTTCTTATCTTCATTAAGCTTCTCATTGAAGAAAGCTATAGGCCTATCCTCCTGACTCAACACTCTACCTACTGCTACTCCACTTGCATCACACTCCAAAGTAAACAATTTGTCAAAATGTGGTAATAGGAGAATAGGTTTGGTGGCTACTTGTTGCTTCAACTTTTCAAATTCTTTGCCTACCTCATGAGTCCACCTAGATTTGGTCTTCAACCCACCTTTTCTATTGTCCAAAACTGGTGCACAAATCCCACTGAAGTTCCTAATAAACTTTCAATAAAATCAGGCCAATTCATGGAAGCTTTTTACCTCTATCCTTGTGGTTGGTGTAGGCCAGTTTAGTATGGTTTCAACCTTTCTTGGCTCCATCTTCAAAGTTCCTTGAGACACCAAAAATCCTAGGTAAACCATCTCTTTCTTGAGGAACTCACACTTCTCTAATTTTATTACCAAGTGTTCTTCATGTAGCTTCCTTAAGACTATATCCAAGTGTGCTAAGTGTTCAACCTTTTTCTTACTAAAGATGAGTATATCATCTAGATATACCACCACAAATTCACCTATTTACTCCTTTAGCACTTCATTCATCAACCTCATGAAGGTTCTATGGGCATTAGTAAGTCCAAATGGCATAACAAGTTACTCATAGAACCCCTTAGTGGTTTTGAAGGCCATTTTCCATTCATCCCCATCCTTGATTCGAATTGATGGTAACCACTTTTGAGGTTCAATTTAGTAAAGTATTGTGCTCCACCAGGGAAATCCATTAGATCCTCTATCCTAGGTATAGGGAGCCTATATCTAATGGTGATTCAATTAAAGGCTCTAGAATCAATGCAAAGCCTCCATTTACCTCTTTTTTTTATACTAGGACCACATGTACTGCACATGGACTAATACTCCTTACCAATCCTTGGTCAAGTAACTCTTGTACTTGCCTATCCACTTCTTAATTTTTTTCAGGGGTTATCTTATAGGCTTCCTTGTTTGGTAAAGAAGCACCAGGTATGAATTCAATCTGATGACTTATGGATCTTTTAGGAGGCAAAGTTGTAGGTGTGCCATCACTAACTATATAACTAAACTTCTCCAATAGTTTTTGTACCTCTTTTGGTATAACTTCTTTCTTAGGCTTGTCCTTCTCCTTAGGTTCCATCACTATGGCATAACCCACATTGTCCTTCTCTTAAAGTGTGCTAAGGAACTCTTTCCCACTACTAATTGACACACTAGGACTCTTAGTGTGAGCTTCATCTTCTTATGATAGAGAGTGGATCTTAAAATTTTCTACATCCTTCATAAATGCAATGGTGTTCTCATGTCCATCATGTATATCCTTCTTTTTATACTGCCAGGGTCTATCCAAGAGAAGATGACAAGCATCCATGGGAAACACATTACAATGGATTTTGTCTTTATACCCTCCAATGGAGAACTCTACCCATGAATTCTCATTTACCGAGACACTATTCCCTTTGTTCAACCATGTGACCTTGTAGGGACTTCCATGTGGCATCTTCACCAAATTAAGCTTCTTTGTTGCTTCCTCTGATATGTTGTTGTCTGTGGAACCAGAGTCACAATCACCTTGCCACATATCTTGCACCTTGCCTTGAATAAGGCTCTCCTTTTTTTAGGTTCCTCTTTCATTGGTTGTCTGATCAAGACTCTCCTAAACATCAAATATTCACCCATCTCTGATTCTATATGATTCACCTCTAGAGACTTGACACTTGATGTGTCTTCTTGTGCATAAGCCACTCTTTTCTCTACATTTGAGGAGGACACCTTCTCTAGACACCTATAAGAATGGTTTCCTAGCTGACCAAAGTTGTAGCACTTCATGGTTACAAAATAGGAACTACTCCTACCTCCACTACCACCTGTTCCTTTGTTAGGCCCACCATGAGATCATCTAACTCTAAAACCTCCTCTAGAGTTTTCTTCACTTCTTTTCTCCACAAGTTTGGACTCCCTTTGGCTCCTCTGATCATTTCTTCTTCCTTGATAACCACCTATGTGCCCCTTTGGTCTCTACCTTAGCTTCTATTTATTGAACTTGAATCTTGCTTCCATCTACCTTTTTCTTCAATCTTTAGTGCCAATTGGTAGCACTAGTGTACTATCTTGGGACTTAAGAGGCTCATCTCCTCTTGAATTGACCACTTCAATCTAGTGAGATATCTAGCAACCTTTATACTGTCTTCCTCCACCACCTTAGATCTCATGAAAAGCTTATGGAACTCTTCAGTGTAGGTAGTAACATCAAGGTCTTTTTGCCTCAAAATCTCTCTTTTTGTGCAATTAGATATCATAATCCTCTAGCATGTAGGTTTCTCTAATTTTGGCAACCATACCCTTCCAAGTAGAAATGGGATTTTTACCTTCCTTCTATCTCTCTCTATTTGGATGAACTTCCACCATGTCAAGGTAGAGCCTCTAACCCTAGACTTTTCTACTCTTACCTTTTGTGCTTCACTGACCCCATCACACTCAAAGTGGTTCTCAATACCTTCAATCCAATCCATTACCAAATCTGGTTCTATTTTCCCACTGAAAATAGGTATCCCCTCCAAATCATTTTCACTCATGGCCTTGAGTTCCCTGAGGAAGGGTTCTTCTTGCAACACTGGGTCAAGCTCAGGGATTTCATCTTCTATGGCCACTGACTTGTCCTTGTTTTCCTGCTCACCAATCTTTGCACTAACTTCCTCAGCCTTGACCTGAACTTCACCCAATGCTTGCTCCAATTGGGCCAACCTTTCTCTTAATAATCTATTGTCTTCTTCTTGATCTTCTACTTTCTTTGCAATTTTTGCATTGGTCACCATCATGGATGATCCTATAGATTCACACTCTGACATACACTACTCCAATCCTAGATCTTTTGGGGCTCTGATACCAATTTTATAGGGAGACACCTCCAAGAACTATCATAGTTCTTCACTAAGTCTATTCTTAGACTTATTAGGGCTTCTTCACTCTTAGAACCCTATTACCTTGGGAGGTTCACTTTTCTATCCTCCTACACGTAGAGTTTCCCTACCAATTCAAATGTTCTCTTCTCCCATGAACTCACAATTTTAAGTTCATATATTAAACACTTGTCCCTATTCCGATTATCTTGTAGGAGTTGAGGGCTCTTCTCCATTCTATTCACGCACTGAAAAACTCTTATGGATTGGTCTAGCAGTCATTTTCATTGGCTTTGTCAACAAGCACTCATGTAAGTGTTTTTTTTACTACTCTTCCCTAGCCGGACTATAGCCAAGTTTGCTTAGGGAAAGAGAATTTCATATGTCTACATCCCTACCATAAAACAAAAAAAAAGATAAAGAATATACATAGGCTCCATTTTTTCTATATGCACAATGTTGAATAGTGGAGATCAAATGGAAGTCATTATTTACAACTTGGTTGTTCCTTAGAATCCAACCCAGTAATAGGACTGTATCTACATGAAAGAAACAACACTACAAACAGAAAGTAAACACACAAGTAATTGACAAAAGGAGAAATAGATTCACTACTGATGGAAAATTACACAACTACAAACAAAAAAAATTATAGAAAACACCAATCCAACTAATTCCTAATTCTATCCAACTAGAAATCCCAAAAAAAAAAACTCAGGACCCAAAATCCCCAAGGTCTTATATCATCCTTGGCTTGGTTACAAAAACTACCAAAACAAATAATTGATTATTCTATTCTACGTACATTGGCAAAATGGACTTATCGACATATCCTATCTCGATGATATGATCAGGGATCGGTCGAATCAATTTTTGGCTTCTCTACTAATCTATGTCTTGTTGATGATTGACATACCCTATCTCGATGCCTTCAGTCTAGTTTGTCATCCATCGGCCTAGCCTGTACCGATGACTCCATTAGGGCTCAATCTAACTCAAAACTCCCTATGCTAATAAACCAAGTTTATCTAATGGCTATTGTTAGGGAGACTCCA
The DNA here is from genome assembly GCA_027943335.1 of Chamaecyparis obtusa. Lineage (NCBI taxonomy): Eukaryota > Viridiplantae > Streptophyta > Pinopsida > Cupressales > Cupressaceae > Chamaecyparis > Chamaecyparis obtusa. Next base: position 161,613 of record BSBK01004294.1, on the reverse strand, counting down.
CCTGATGTCCACTTCGGCATAACTTAACCTAACGTTCCCATTGGAAATCATTCTAACACAACATGCACTTCACCACTAATACAAATAATGTTGGCCTAATGCAACTCAATGTTCACTTCGGCATGACTTAGCCCAATATTACCATCGGCTATTGGTCTGACTTGAAGTGCACTTTGCCACTAGTGGAAGCTACATCACTTAGTGTTATCGGCATTGCTTCATCAATGATCAGTCTAACATAACTCGATGCTCCTTGGAAAATCTCTTTTGCATTCTTTTGCTAGCCACTGAGAAGAACCCTATTTACATTATGGAAAGTACATCAAAATTTGGGGGCTAATAGATAACCCCTAGGTGCCCCTGCACTAATACATGTACATGTTTGATTATATGAATTTGATGTTTAATATATACATGTGTTTACATAATTTTAATATATGTGTTTAATATATATACATGTTTGATTCTATGAATGATGTTTTATTACATGTTTATGAACTATGAATGATGTAAATGACATGGTCTATAATTGAGACTTATGTTTTATCATCTTACTTAATGTTGATGATCTAGTCTAAGTTAAATATGTTTGATGATCTAAGTTATATTATGTTTGACATCTCTAGACATCTGATATAAAGCATCCCCTTTTAAGACATGGTCAAGTAGTAAACAACAATTTAATTTGACTGGACTCTTAAAACATGTGTCTTAATGTAATGAACTATAAATATAAAGTAACCTAATTAAGTAAATTGTAACATGCAAATTTAATACACATTCATATTCCAACTAGAGTACTTGTATCCACATGAACTAATTGATCAAATAGATTAAAATAAAGTATTGCATCTATTATACACTGAGTTTGTGCCTTTGTTTCAAGCTCTCTTGGTCTTGATAACTCAGTATAACATGGGAATCATCTCAAGGTTGTGGGACCTTTGCTAACCAAGATGAAACCTCCAGGTTCTAGGCTGGTTCCTCTTGGATTATCACCTTAGTTCCCTCTTGACAAGAAAGTAAATCTTTTGAGGGAAAGGGTTAGAAGGAATGCATGAAAGGGAAATAACAGGAAAGCAAACTACCTACTAGGTGATGCACCGAAATGAGATGAATATAATAAACTGACCAAACTAGCATGAAGGTTCTTGGATCTAATAGAACACAATCTTCCTAAACAGGCTTGCATAAGTATTTCATAGGAGGGCCTGGACATAAGACACAACCTATGACCTACAAGCAAGTGTTCTCTTCAGCAAAAGGGCACAGGAATGAGATAGAATGATAGGGGGCTAAAGAATACCCACAAACTCACTCAAATCAAATCATACATAGTAGTACACATATAAGTTGAGAGAAAGAAGGGCTCAGGAACTCCAATACTTCTCCAATAAAGCTAGTATATTACATTCAATAAGAGAAATATAGATAAAGAAAAGACTAGAGGGAAAAACAAATGCCACGGATAGCCTCTATTAAACCTGAGATTTCAATGAAAGATTACAGGCTATAAAAGTCAAAGGGTAGAAAGAATGCCACAGATAACTCCTAGAAAGAGAACAACACTTTTTACAAAATGTAAACTCTGAGCTCTACAAGCTCCAAAAAACAATATATACATCACTCAATTGCACGCAGGTAGGAGTCAAAAATTAACCAGGGTTACAAATTTTACAATATAATAACCAACCCTAGGTACCCTAAGAATTAATGCTAAGTTTGATCATGGATATGTCTCTGTAATATCATGGCTGATCGAACTTCAAGTTTGCGTTCCCATCCCTGTACTTCATTGCCTATAGATAAACAACCACCTTTCTGCACAAAAGTCTCAACATGAATGCACTGGTTGGTACCTCCCTGGGACAAGAATTGACCCCTTATGGCTGCCCAGACTTCTTCATGATCCCCTCATAACTGCACATGTCCTACAACATAAACTCTCAGCTACCCGCCGCTCGCAAACATCCTCACAGAAGAAAACCCGCAAAAATTGGCCGCACCACTTTGAAATAACAATGGTCGCATGATCACATGAGCTCAAAAAGCCACATGTGATCATGCAACAAGCCTTTAGAATCTGCCACCCTTGCCATGCAGGATACCTAGCCCATAAAATCTACCATCTCAGTCAATCCCACGACCGCACCACAGGAAACACCTGAGAATTCAATGGTGGTCGCATGATCGCATGAGATCGGAAGACCCCATGTGAACATGCGACCACCATAGATCTTGCATCTATGGGGCCAATGCTATACCTCTAGCCCACTGCAAACTAGACACATCACCACTTAAAGCCCCCATTGACCATTGATGACCCGTCGCATGATCGCATGGCTGCAAGAGACCGCATGCGATCATGCGACAAGCTTTTAGAATGTCAACTACAAACTTAACTTACCTCGGGCTCATTCCTCCTAGTCACAGAGTCACTTGATGTTTTTCTTAACCCTGAGCTTTATCCAGTGACCACACAAAACCCATATCCATGCAACCACGCATTGCTAAGAAAGGTGGAGCTCTACTATCATATCCGTAATCATGCGACAAGGAAAAAACCTTATCAGACCCCGCCAAGTTAGAGGAGAAGAAAAATCTCCTCTTAACATTTCACTAATAAAATTTGGCCCCACTTAAGAACCACCATGTCACCAAACTCTCAGCCAATCAGGGAGAAGCTCGTCAGCAAAGAAAGGACCCACATAGAAATGGACACTGCATGTTGGAAGATCCAACGGATGGCGCAAGATCATGTGTGTCAGAAGAACTTCATGAGAATACACGACAACCATCGGATCATCAGACTAGGACCCACCATGTCCCGATAGTGCACTTGAGAAGTATGCCACCTCATTTAAAATATGCAGACCCACTGACCCACTGAGATTCTAATCGGACAGTTGTCACATGATTGCATGAGATCGGAAGATCCCATGTGAACATGCGACCACTGTAGATCTTCATCGCACTGACAATGGTCATGAGGAACTGGGACCCACCTAGTCAAAGTTGCGTGCTTGAAGGTCAAAAACACAAAGGGTTTTCAAACCAAAGGTCAAAAACACAGAGATTTTTCAAACCGAAGGTCAAAAACACAGAGCATTTTCAACACTGAATACTTTTTGGAACCCTACGACCTAAGCATTTCCTACAACCATTCAAACTTGAATATCTTCTTGAGTTTTGTGAATTAGGTGATGCATTCTAAACTAAAGCACGATGACACATTGAAGATCATAAGGTTCAGATCGCACATCATAAAACTTTGTGGATCAACTTCACAAATGAAAACAAGCTGCAATAGGGCAGAATAAAACAAAGACTTGGAAACTTGGCCAAATTTACAAAATAGGAAATTTTGGGCAACATTTTGGCGATTTATGTGGGATGTCAGCCTGCTAGACATTAGGCTAGTGACCTCAAAGCAATCCATTGGGCATGGGGTCATCTCAGGAACACAAAAACTTGATAGAGGGACAAAAACTAAACCAAAAAGAGGAACTTGTGCTCGAGCACTTCTTGGAAAGCAAGAAAAACTAATCTAGAAAATAGGGATAGAAGACAAGGGAAACTAACCTAACCTAAACTAACCAGTGCAAAAACTTGGTTAAACAAAACCATTCACTGGTTGTGAAAAGTAGCTACCCTTCCTCCTTAGGGTACAATACTTTTCATGCAGGAGGATAGCTAACAAGGAAGGAAGTACACATAGTTGTGTGAAGAATTGATGCACTACCTCCTGAAGAACATAAACAAAAAGACTCACCTCCACCAACAAATCTTTCTTTCCATTATCTAGGGGTAGATAAGTGAGTTGAGCTTGCCTTTGCTGAACTGCAAGTTCACCCTCAACCTCAGCTTCATTTGAACACTCATGTTTGGACACAAACATGACTGGATTTTTGTGGCCAGCCTTTGTTCTTGCTAAGTACCTTAAAGGGAAACCCCTAGAAAGAAAGAACTTGGGGCTCCTTTCAGTGTTGTTGGGATTTTTAACTATCAATTCATGCAGAGGAGCTTCCTCTTCCACATCATTTCTCTTGTCAAAACTCTTAGTAGCAAGCTTCTTTTCAAGAGAACACTCCTTTCATTGCCCTTCAGCAGCTGAGATGAGTGGAACATTAGAAGCATTGACATCTTCAACAAAACAAGGTAGCTCTTTAAAGAAATTAGCCTCCAATTCAATGGTCTGCTTGGCAACATTATGAGATTCAGCAAATAACCCTGAAATAGCCTCCTTCTTTTCTTTACAAAGAGCTTCTTCAAGTTGCATCCAATGAGTATCTTTATCATTTTCACCCTTTAGAATCAAGAGCCCTATTATTGCTTTGTGCTCTTGTATTTCTTTATCATGAAACTCCTTATGGGCTGCCAACTCTTGTTCTTTCTCAAGCTGAAATTCAATACCCCTATCAAACATGGCTTCCATTAAAATTTTCTGGTCTTGAACCACCTTTTCACAATTATTCTTATGAACCTCTAATTCTTCATAAGCATCTCTCTAAGCTGCTAATGTTCTTTGAAAATCTTCTTTTTTTGCAGCTATTGCAGCACTGACTGCCACTAACTTTTCCTTGTAAACCTCCTTTAGTGCTATGAGAATGCTTGTAAGGGTTGCCTGACCTTGCTTTAGTTCTATCATAGCATCAAACTACTCCTTTGCCTGTGTTTGCATATGCCTTTTTTGTTTTTCCAATGATAATGTCTCCTTTGTTCTTCCAACTCCCCTTGATGAATCTTCTTTTGGGCCTCCAACCCTTCAGCAAGCGTAGCCTCATTTCTCTTGTATTGTTTTTCTAGATACCTCCTATAGCCTTGATCTTGCTGAGCCAAAGCTTGTTGTTGTTGGATCTGGGCATGATAAGCATACTCTTCTATGCAAGGCATCTCCTCTTGAGGTTGCCGGTATGTGTATTGGCGCTGCCATGATACTAGAAGTTGGGTGGGTGGGGGGTAAGCATGAGGTGTATGTTGGTTCATTGCTGCAACTGGGTAATCCTGCATGAAATCAGAAGTACCACTATTTTGATAAGGTTGATCTCCATGAAATGAAGGGTTGTCCTCATGAAAAGAAGGATGGTAATCCATCTTAGGTACCGAATCTTCTTGAAACTAGTGGATGTGAACTTGGAGTCGCCAGATATGCAAAATAATGACCTCTCAAAGGTCTGCAACCTACTGGATGCATATCAAAACTAGCAAGAACTATGAAAACTTATGACCTCTTGGTCCCACCGGGTGTGCCAAAATTGTTATACACTGAGTTTGCACCTTTGTTTCAAGCTCTCTTAGTCTTGATAACTTAGTATCACATGGGAATCATCTCAAGGTTGTGGGACCTTTGCTAACCGAGATGAAACCTCCAGGTTCTAGGCTGGTTCCTCTTGGATTATCACCTTAGTTCACTCTTGATAGGAAAGTAAATCTTTTGAGGGAAAGGGTTAGAAGGAATGCATGAAAGAGAAATAACAGGAAAGCAAACTACCTACTAGGTGATGCACCGAAATGAGATGAATACAATACACTGACCAAACTAGCATGAAGGTTCTCGAATCTAATAGAACACAATCTTCCTAAAAAGGCTTGCATAAGTATTTCATAGGAGGGCCTAGACATAAGACACAACCTATGACCTGCAAGCAAACGTTCTCTTCAACAAAAGGGCACAGGAATGAGACAGAATGACAGGGGGCTAAAGAATACCCACAAACTCACTCAAATCAGATTATACATAGTAGTACACATATAAGATGAGAGAAAGAAGGGCTCTAGAACTCTAAGACTTCTCTAATAAAGCCAGTATATTACATTCAATAAGAGAAATATAGATAAGAAAAAGACCAGAGGGCAGAACAAATGCCACGGATAGCCTCTATTAAACCTGAGATTTCAATGAAAGGTTACAGGCTATAAAAGTCAGAGGGTAGAAAGAATGCCATAGATAACTCCTAGAAAGAGAACAACTCTTTTTACAAAATGTAAACTCTAAGCTCTACAAACTCCAAAAAACAATATATACATCACTCAACTGCACGCAAGCAGGAGTCAAAAATTAACCAAGGTTACAAATTTTACAATATAATAACCAACCCTAGGTACCCTGAGAATTAATGCTAAGTCCGATCATGAATATGTCTCTGCAATATCATGGCCAATCGGACTTTAGGTTTGCGTGCCCATCCATGTACTTCATCACCTGTAGATAAACAACAACCACCTTTCTGCACAAAAGTCTCGACATGAATGCACTGGTTGGTACCTCCCCAGGACAAGAATCAACCCCTAACAGCCACCTAGACTTCTTCATGATCCCCTCATAATTTTGCATGTCCTGCAACATAAACTCTTAGCTACCCGCCACTCGCAAACATCCTCACAGAAGAAAACCTACCAAAACTAGCCGCACCACTTTGAAATACCAATGGTCGCATGATTGCATAACTCAAAAAGTTGTATGCAATCATGCGACAAGCCTTTAGAATCTACCACCCTTGCCATGCAGGATACCTGGCCCATAAAATCTACCATCTCAGTCAATCCCATGACTGCACCATAGGAAACACCTGAGAATCCAACGGTGGTCGCATGATCGCATGAGATCAGAAGA